>JAWDHC010000414.1:0-18253 GCA_036172615.1 Curvularia verruculosa
AAAGAAAAGGGAAATGCGATGAGGGGGATAAGGATACGGAGTGAGAAAAAGAAAAAAAACGGGGTAAGAGGGATGGAATGACGTAGGGTAGAGTGTAGAAATGTATTGGGCTGCAGAAGCAGCAGTATGTAGAAAGGGCATTTACGCATTTCTCCAGGCCCAGTTGTGATGAACGCAAAATTTGGTCTATGTAGCACATATGAAGTATCGAATCCGTATCAATTGGGCTTGATGCCACCCACCATCTAACTGTGTTTAACTGCCAAACTGCCCGTTGGATAAAATATTATATCAACGATAGCATTGCTTCTTCCTCCAAGGAAAAAGGGGAAAAAGAAAATAAGATTTCCCATCTTCCTTTGCTTGCATACCCTCAGTCCCACATTGCTCAACTCCTTGAATAAAAGTGATCCGAAAAGCAATTCACCACATCAAACCTCAATACCCCCGACAACTCTTTACCCCCTACTCTCTTCAGTCGTAACAACATTCGCATCTCCACCCGCACTCCTCTCACCATTGGGTGCGCCGCTCCTCCCCCTCTGCTTGTCGGCGCCCCCACTGGCACCCTCTTTAATCATGCGCTCCAAATCCCTAATACGCTGCTTCAACGCTTCATTCTCTTTCTTGACTTCCTCCAGCTCGGCGCGATGTTGCGCCACCTCCTCGTAGCGCGGGGTACTCAGGACGCTTGAGCTGCGGTGGTCGCGCGGCTGGGCAGGATCGCTAGTAGCCGCTGTCTGAGACGACATGGAGTAGCGATGCGGGACATGACTTGCGTTGCGCGAGACGCTCGAGGAGCTGCGGTGTCGCCGTGATGAGGTCGGATGCATTGGGCCGGTCAAGCCCTCGACATAGGCAACGGACGAGTCGGCCGTGCTCGACATGGATGTTGTCGAAGCGACCGATGCTGAGTGAGCGCGCAGTGCAGAGAGCTCGCGCGTAAGCCGGTTGACGACTGCTTCTTGTTCCTTTTCTAGCTCCAGATGCATCTCTGCCGCTGTCATGGGCCGTGGATGCCGCATGGGCACTCCTGCAGATTCGACGCTTGTCTGGATGTACCCGCTGGATCCTGGGCTGAGAGGTGGAAATGCGGTCCCGTGAGGTGCATTCGCTTGTGCAGAGGGTGGTATAGTACCCCCAGGCGACGCAAGAGGCAGCGGTGGAGGGCCCATGGAGGATATCTGGGAAGCTCGTCTAGAAGCTGGTGTGGACGTTTGGCGGGAGAGCGAGCCCGACGCTGGCTGTGTATTCGAGGGATTGCTTGTGGTGGAGGAACCAGGCACCGGGATGGGTTCGGGAGCCATGATGAACAAATGTAAGCTCAAACGGCGCGTTTTGCTATGTTTACTTGGCCACGAGGTGCTGGATGCACACGTGAAGAGGAAGAAAGAGAGAGCGGAAGAGAGAAAGGTGATGTGCAGTTTACCCCGCCGTAACCACGAGCAGGGGAGATAGCGATGCAAGTAGCCGTGAGGGGAACAAACGATGAATCACACAAGGGAGCTGCTGTCGAGTCGGTGTGCACAATGGGTTGATCTCGATGACAGAAGGTGGCTGCTGTCGAGGTGCATCCAACGATTTAAAGAAAAGGCATCAGCGGCATGAGCAGCCGAGACCAGTGGGGGGGCACTTTCACTTGGTGGCCATTGTATTGCGGACGTGCTTGCTGCTAGCACGTCTGTGTTTGAAGCGTTGTCTGCTTGTCGATCTTGTTTGGCTGAGGTTGGTCGAGTAGAAGTGATGACTGCTCAGATGAAATGCTGTTTACCCAGCGCGCTAGCACGCATCCCCCTGCCTGCCATGAGCCATCGACGAACTCTAGTCTAGTTGCTCTGGCAGTTGAAGTTGTCGCAGAAATTGCCCAATGAACGCCAGCATGGTCTCACATTGGACCTGCGCTAGTTTGAAAATTATCAAAACTGTTTTGGTATTCATCAATATTTCATGGTTCGCCTGCTACCTACTACGCGCTACGATGTAGAGGTATGGTCATTTCCTTCCTTCGGCCCGATCCTCTCGCACGCGGCGGGCAGCGTCATTCCATCCACCCACAGGCTTACCGACGACCATGGGCCAAGGCCCGTCTCCCCGTTGCCAGAGCATGTTTCGCGTCTCGCAAAATAAAAACCTCTGCTTTTGCCAAATGTTGCACGCCGTGAAACCCTCCAACTCCTTAGTCGCAATGCTCTATGTGAATAGGTTCCGAATGTGAATAATTCATGTCTAAAATCTCTCATCTGCCGTCCTAGTACGTCCTGGCCAGGTTGCGGAGGTACCAGTCTACGAGCCTCCTGCCGACCTTTGCCTCGGAAACGTGGATGAGATCCTGTTGTTTTGTCAGCAACTTGTTTCATTGGTTTGATAAAAAAATTTCTACTTACACCCTCCATGGCGTAGTCGAGGTCGCTGGCCTGGATGATGTCACCGTCCAGCAGACCGCCCTCGGCCCATCTTATTTGCCTGCTCCTCTGCTTGTTGACGAGCAGCCAGCACCTCAGCTTCTCCGGCTCTACCTCCAAGAAACCAGCGAGTTTCTTAAGGTCCATGGTGGTGTAGAGCTTGAGGTAGCTCTTGACAGTGGGCGACATCATGTTGTTCTTGACCTCGTCCATGAAGATGCGGAGGTGGTGCTCGACGGGGTCAATGTTGACCTCTGGGTTGTCAAAGTCGGGAGGAGTGGGGCTGATGAACTTGGGGCAGGCGCTGCGGAAGAGCTCCTCGAACAGAGGGAGCGATTCGGGACCACCGCGCTGCAGCCTGTTAAACTGCTCGCCGTACTTCTCCCTCAGGGCTGTGTGGATGGTGTCGTCGAGCCTGGTGGGCTGGAAGGCGACGCAAATGGCGACAAGTGCGTACATCTGGTCGTTCTTCTTGGTGATGGAGTCGTACTGGGCGTTCTTCTGGAAGTTCTTGGTCCGCGAGACGTAGACGAGGATGTGGCTGAACATGCGGATGGCGTCCGAGTAGCGTCGCATCATCATGTACGAGAATCCGACGTAGTAGTAGGTGGTGAAGTGCGCGGCCATGACACGGGCGAACATGGCCTTCTTGTTGAGCTCAATGTCGTCGAGCGTCTTGAGCGCCAGGCTGAAGTCTCCGAGCAGACAGTGGACGCGCAAAAGACCGATGATGGAGAAGTAGCCCAGCATCTTGTACAGCGGGCGGTTGCCGTACTCGCCGGCATACAGGCTGGCGTCCTCGCCGCGCTTCATGGCGGCCAGCTGCTCGCTGATCTGGGAACGCTGGATGAGCGAGTAGAGGACGTTGAGGACGCTGTAGCAGCCCCATGTGTTTGGGTTCTCGCGCAGCAGCGCAATCTCCTCCTCGTTGTCGCTCTTCTGGGCCACGCGCTGGCGGTAGCTGCAGAAGCTGTTGAACTGGTAGATGAACTCGTCGATGACGTCCCAGGCCCAGTAGTAGTTTGGCACTTCGAGGTCGACGGGGCCCTCGGAGTTCAGGATGTAGTGGAACAGGTTGCAGTAGCTGTCGTAGCTGGCAAACTTAGTCTCGAGCGTGGCCTGGAACTCGAGGGGCGTGGCGGCGGCCTGCAGCTGGGCGTGGATGTCCTGATTGCTCGTCATCGAGGGCATGCGGTCGAGGTCCTCCATGCCGTCGTACTGGACCTGTTCACGGTAGTCGTTGGCCATCGCTTCCTCCTCGACGTCCGAGTCGTCGTCCATGGCGCGCCTGGCAGGCTCGCCATTCTGGTACTGCGGCGGGACTCGCTCGCGCAGACTCATGTTGGGATATGCGGACGGTGGAGGGAGGATGGGGTGACTGTGGGATTGTCGTGTCGTGTCGTCGTCGTGGTGGGCGCGGCGTCCAAAACCCCCCCACCTTGGCCGGCAGCAATTTTGGCGTTCTGTTCTGTGGGCGTTGCTAGTGTCTTATCGATAGGCCACCGCCGCCTAACCACCGACGTACATATCGATACGTGACATGGGATGCTGTGCTATACTCAACATACATAGCGTACATGGGTGCGCCCGTCTCTTCTTTTGTCCTATTGCCGCCCACGGCCTGGCCACACTCGTGTCCGCTGACCACTGGCCTGCTGCGGCACCTTTGCCGACACCTTGTGCGCTCTCGATTCCCCCATTCGCAGCTGGTGCAGTCTACACAAGCCGCTCGAGGGCGAGGCACCCATGGCACCAGACGGCTTCAAGTCCGCAGCTTGGCCCTAGTGCACCGCTGCTCCGTCATGCCTCATAAGCCTTAGGTACAATCGGCGCGAGTATCATGTCAAACTCCTCGTCTAGCAGCAAAAGAATAAAAGTAAAATAAAACAACTGCTCCGACATTTAATCCAAGCCGCCAAATCAGTCCCGGCCTCTCAAATCTCCTTTTTTTTTCTCCATCCCTATACTGCTCTCTAGTCATCTCAACTCTCGTTCGCCAAGCATGACATACACCGTCATCCTCTTCCTAACCCGCCACCACAAACTGACCCCGGAGCAATTCAGAGACCACTACGAAAACGTCTACATGCCCTTGATCCACTCGCTCCTCTCCCACTGCTGGCCTATTTCCTTCCAACGCCGCTACCTCGCCCGGATCTGTCGGAAAGGCTTTGGGGGCCCCGCCAATCCCGACCGGCCGCTCCTGATGCTACGCGGCGAGGTCACCCACGACTCCGACTACGACTGCATTTCAGAGACGACGTTTGAGAACGAGGCCCACTTTCGCCGCTTCTACCGCGGCGTCCTGGCAAAGGACACGGCTGCCATCTTGAACAGAGACGAGGCAAATTTCCTTGAGCAAGGCAAAATCAAAATCATGGTCATTGGTGAGACGTGGAGTACCGACCGCGCGGGCATGGCTTCCAGGGACGTGGGCTTGGGCTTGATGACGGATCCCTCCGATAGTAGCGATGATGCAAACTCTACTCAAAGTTGAAAAGAAAAATGCAGAGAAAAAAACAACTTCAAACTTTTAAAAAAAAAAGGGAGGCTTATTCCGGAGTTGAAGACACGGCAAAACCAGCTTTCTGGTTGGTAATTGGGCTTACTGTTTGTGGTGTTATGAGAGGCGTCCACCAAGATTGTGTGTGTGTGTCGTATCTAGAACAGGAGGACTTGGGTGTTTTTACCATGGCGTTGGGCAAAGAATGGAGGGGACTCACGACGTTATGTTTTTTTTATTTCTGTTAACTTCTCTTTATTCTTCTTTTCTCGCTCTCTCTCTATCTTCTTTTTCCAACTTCTTCTTGCCCGTCACCGAGCAAGCATGTAACCTTACGGTCCCATCCAGCTTCAGGCAACTGCCGAACAAGCAATCTATACGTATTAATACCATACCACACCATACCCAAACAGAAATAAAAAACAATAGGACCCCGGCCCTCAACCCCCCTTTCACAGTTTCTCCTTGCCACCGCGACCCTTGAGATTATCCTTGGCATGCCGATAATCGTAGTGCCAATCATCTTTGGCCAAATCAGCCCTAACCTGGTAATTTGCTTCTGCATCTTCCAACACCTGCATATCAATATCTACGACGCTCATGCCCTCGGCGGCGCCCCCCAGCTTCGATAGCGCGCCCACAAACGGGACCGTGACTTGGCTGAGTCCCGCATACCCTTTACCCGCGGGGCCTCCCGCATTCGCAAACACAACCGCACACGTATTCTCAAACGCGCGAGCGGTAAGAATCGAGTCGAGGAAGAGAGCCTCGGCAGCGGGATTCTGCTTCAACCCGGCCTCGTTGCAGTCGTTTAGGGTCCAAAAGGTCGGGATGATGATGATTTTTGCGCCCTGGGCAATAAGTTCGCGAAACGCTTCTGGGAACGCAAGATCCCAGCAAATCAGCAGGCCGACTTTGCCAATGGGCGTGTCAAAGACCTCGTGGATGTCGCGGCCAGAGCCTGTGAGGTGCTCGCGCTCGGGACCCCACAGGTTCTTCTTCACGTACTTGCCCACGACACTGCCTTGGTGGTCGATAAAGTAGCACACGTTGAGGAGTCTATCCTGCTCTTTTTCATTCTCCTTGTGGCTTTCGACTATCGTGCCCGGTACAATGCCTGGTGATATGTACATGTCAGCAACAAGCACCTACTACTACAATCACAACACTGTGCGATGGATTTTGACCACAAAAGGCTAACTACTCACATATCCCGCATTCCCGAGCCAACTGTCGGTACTTTTCTAGATAGCCTGCGCAGCTTTCCACCACGGCTAGAAACTCGGGATCTTTGGGTTTCCAGTTGGTCAAGTGGTATTCGGGCAGGACAGCTAGCTCAGCGCCCTGAGCGGCTGCCGAGCGGATGAGTGAGGCTGCCTTGTTGAAGTTGTGCTCGGGCGACAGAGGCTATGCAAGTCAGCCAAGATGACTCCAATGGGTCGGGCTGCGTGTGCAGTAACGAGTGTGCACCATGAAGCGGCGTGAGAGTGGGGGTGGGGGTGGGGTTATAGTCCGATGTGGGGTAATCTGTACTTTTGGATAGAGTTGGATAACGGCGACTTTGACAATGGGAGCCATGGTTCTTTTTTTCCGAGTGCAGGTGCTCTGATACGACAGTTGGCGTTAGTAATGTTCCCAAGGCCGAGCTGGTTTATGTATCGTGCCCGGGTGGAGACATGGGCGAGGATATGGCGGCTCCGTGACGTGCCAATCATGCGGGGCTAATGTCTGCTAGCTAGAACAACTGCATTAGCGAGTATCATGCTTGGATTGAAATTGATAGCGTGTCAACCAATAGTATGAAAATTCACAGCATGTAACAGAATTATCGCATTGATTGTTAGATAAAGTTTCTTAGAATGAGCTAAAGTGGAGAGGGGGTATAGAGTGAGGAAAATAAGGAACTCAATAAAACGCCCATAGTAGGTATACCGAACACCGTGTCTGACTGAGTCTAGAACATCGATACCATTATTCTGGGTACGACATGTGCGTCTCGATGAAAACTTGTGGCAACCGATGATGATCTGATCGATTCCTGCTCTGGTTGGAAATGCTTGCAGTGAGTGGGCATTAGAGGTTATCTCCGAAGCTATATTTTGGCTCAGCATCGTATCATATTGCAGACGAGGCGCTCAGCTTGACACACTCTCCGTGGAAAGTTTCGATTAGAGGGTTCAAATTCCCAACTGCAGCAAACCAGAACTGGTGAGGAACTGCTTGCCAAACGACCTATGCTGCTAAACCGTCAGCCAAGCGACAGCCTCCAACATGGACGCCGTGGACCCTATACGAGTCCTCTTCTGAGTCGGAGTCGTCATCTGCTCCAATGTCGAGAAGAGCAAACTGGTTGACTGGGGGCGCAGATTTCATGGGGGCATGTTGAACGTGAACGGAAGCCTTCGCTGGTTGGCGCAGGGGCTCAGCACACTCGTCTGGATAGTGCTCGATACGCATGCATTTGTACCCGGTACGCGACATCATGCAAGTCCTCGCAAAGAGCGCGTTGTGAACAGAGTTGGTCGATATGTACGCGTCCCCGTTTTTGAAGTAGATGTCAATCACAACTAGGTTGTGAATGTGGTCTAGGTGGTCCCTGATCTGATCTGCTGTGAACTTTCTTGCAATGCCTCGCACCACGAGGTTTCGAGTGGCCCCGTTGGCAATCTTGGTAGAAACGTGTGAGGGTACGTAAAACTGTCTCTCATGCCAGCGGAACTCGAGCTAAAAAATTAGTCTAGTACCTGAAAACCTAACAGCATATGGCTTACCCTCTTGGTGTGAAGATAGATATCGTTTCGCTTGGTGTATGCGAGAAACTCTGCGGCGCCTTCAACAAATGAGATTGCTGCAGATCGATCGCCACGAAGATATATGTCCAGAAGCCTTCCGCCGCGTATGATACCCACTAGGTCTTTGTGTGTAGTGCGTTCGGATAGGTTGGTAACGAGTATGGTACGCTTGTCGTGAAGTGGTATCTGGCGGATTAGCGACTGAGCATGAACTTCTTCATCGTCATCTTGCAGGTTCGCTGGGCTCCACATGAAAGGCTCGCCCTCTCCATGTGTTTGATGGTATGAACGAGTTACTGCCGAGTGTCTATCGTGGACAATGCTATCTCGGTTGTATTCACGTTCTGCTCGAGCTCTGGTTCCGAACGGTGTATACTCCGATCCATGATCGTATCCTAATAGGTCTTCGTCTGCGGAGCCACCATGCTCGTCGTGAAGCAGAGTCTCGAGCGTCTCGATGGTAAGTCCTCCGCGTAAAAGAGCACTTTTGAGGAGACCTGGATCCTGTCAGAGACTGTTCAATTGAAACAGGGCCATGTTAAAATCATGGTAAGCAATCTACTGGAACAAAGTTACTTACGATATTCTCGCAACGCTTGGGTCTGTAATCAACCAGTTGTCAATCTAAGAGCTAGAAAGGAGAACAGAGCCAACAGAGTATAGAGACAAGGTGGGAAAATTTGGTCACCTAGGGCAGCACTGAGAAAAAGACTACGCACCATATGGTCATGCTCCGCCCTCGTGATGGTGATATTATCCGAGAGATCAGTTCCATACTTGGCGGACTGAGTAGAAGCATGCTAGGGGTCCGTGTCAGCTATAGAGCGAAGAAGCAGCGCACGGCTGAGATGTGGTCTGAGAGTTGACTACTAACATATGGAGTCCTAGGGGTCTAGTCAGCAACGGCGTCGGCCATGACTAGTTCAAGTGGTGCATGTAGTAGCCTACCTGCGTACAAGGGCGTCAAAATAGGATCTGCTTATGGTGACAGTGGCCATGGCAAACAGGAGATGAAGGATAAGGGCCCGCAGCCCAAGAGGTCCGTACAGGAGTTGGGACTAGATAGTAGGAGGGGGCACTATCATGGCTATCGATCACTAACGGGCGGCGGTCCAAGCGTCGCCCTAGCGCTGCACTGCCGATTACCGCGACTCCACAGCTCTGGGAAAGGGCGATCGCCTTGCCCTACCCCGGATTCCCATGCATCAGCTGCGTGCGTCTGGGGTGCCTTGAGACGATACGACCCTTTTTTTTTCTTTTCTTTTCTTTCTCTCTTCTTTTTCATTTCAATATCACCTACTCAGTATACAGCAATTGTAAATACAGCATCCGCATTGGTCCACCAGCGCGACGTTCAAGGCTGAACCAGTGGGACATGGCATGGCTGCAGGTGGACAGGGGTGGCTAGTCACTAGCGCCTAGGACGTAACAAATTTCTATACATACGAACAAGCTCCCTCTCCAGCCCATGGAACCCAACACGCCACAACACCAGCTGGCAAGGCACATTACCGCCGCGGGCAGCGACAGCTCCGCCTCGCTCTTGTCCCAAGTTACTGACAATCCCTTCTTTACCGCCGTATGGAATTGGCCCCTGCCGCCCATGCGTGTGCTCAACGTGTGCTCACTGATGCCATAGGGCTTCGGCCTCGCCGCGCTTGGGGTTGCGGCACGGACAGGCCAGAAAGGATTGCAGCATGGCGCCGCATTCATCAAACGCCGCATGCTCGTCGACCTCGAAATCACCCGCCATGACGACGCTTATCCCTGGGTCCTTCAATGGATGACAAACTACCATCGGGCGCAGCAAGCCGGCGCCAGGCCATTGGTTCACAACAATGTCCTCTCCAAAGTCCTCAATCGCATCGATCCGCGCATGCATCATTTGCAGGTCCAGACGTATACGCCGCCTGACGGGCCCTCGCACGCCGCCCACTTTTCTTTCGTACCAGGGCCGGGCAAGCACTTTCTACGCTACAAGAATGCCTTTATCCTCGTTGACCGACAGCGAGAGCGAAACAGTCTCAATGTAAAAGATGGCGTTCCCTTTGAGACAATCAGTCTTACCACCTTGTACTCACACCGCGACATTTTCGAGGACATTTTCGCCGAGGCGCATCAGATATACCAGCAGTCACAGGAGGGCAAGACAGTGATATACAACTCCATGGGCACCATGTGGCAGCAGTTTGGCGACGCAAAGCGCAAGCGGCCCTTGGACTCTGTCGTTTTGGAGCGCGGCGTCAAGGAGCGCATTGTCGAGGACATGGAGGCCTTCATCTCGTCGCGCAAATGGTACTTGGATCGCGGCATACCATACCGCAGAGGCTACTTGCTGTACGGCCCCCCTGGCACTGGCAAGAGCTCTTTCATCCAAGCAGTTGCCGGCCATCTCGACTTCAACATTGCCATTCTCAACGTAAGCGAGCGCGGCCTCACAGACGACCGGCTCAACCATCTTCTTACCAAAGTCCCGCGTCGCACCGTCGTACTCCTCGAAGACGTAGATGTCGCTTTCATGAACCGCAAGACGCCCGGCGCTGACGGCTATGCCAGCGCCTCGGTGACGTTTTCAGGATTGCTTAACGCTCTAGACGGCGTCGCTAGCGCTGAAGAACGCATCATCTTCCTCACTACCAACCACGTCGAGAGACTCGACGAGGCTCTTGTCCGCCCAGGCCGCGTCGACATGACGGTCCGCCTGGGAGAAGCAACAGAGTACCAGATTGAGCAGTTGTGGGATCGCTTCTACGCCGAGTTTGATCCCCAGGGCGAGGCTAAAAAGAGGTTCATGGCAAAAGCAAAGCAACTGGGTCTTGTCGATAGCGTGAGCACAGCTGCGCTTCAAGGCTTGTTTCTATACAACAAGGATGATGCCGAGGGTGCCATTGCCATGGTGGAGAGCTTGGCTGCGGGTACTAGGGCAGGCTCTCATGTGGGTGTGCCGGGACATGTCGATGTGAATGAGGTTGGGTCGCGCTGAGAAGGGGGGGGTGCGGCTTTGTACAAATATATTGTTGTAATACAAGTGCAATTGCCATGTATACTAACATTTCTGATGTTGAACGTGCAAAAAGACGATCGCCTGTGTCCACCGTATTGAGCAGTAATATATACCCCCAACATCTGACACTATGTGATGCAGCTTGAAAAGAATATCAAGCCGGGCGTCACGGTGACCTACAATCGAACAAATCATAATAATCGCTAGTAGTAAGGTCCGAGTGGAGAACGTGTCTTATCCATTCTCAGAGAAAAAAAAAAGAATCCTGATGAATATAGTGGCACGGTAGGTCAATCGCGCTCTCAAGAAGATCAAGGGGCCGACCTGCAATCAGGTAGCTGAGTAGTGTTCGCCAGTAGTTGATTGAGTGAAGAAGGTAGCCTGTCTACTCGGGAAAGAAATCCCGATATCCCGATATATATATCCACAGTCTAGTCACGTGCTGCTACACCACTTACTACTACACCACAATACATACTACATGTCTGACTGCGTGACTATTATTAGACTACAGTATAACCAAGTTCTTTTTGCTTCTGGTTTTACTAGTCCATCTCGTCCAACCACCGCACACATCTCCCCCTCCCCTCCCCTTTTAAACCCCCCTCCTCAGCACTTTTACAGCTGGGTAAGAAATGGCACGCTCTCAACCTGGCAGGTGGTATTAGGCGATGGCATTTGGCCGCTCAAATAGCGCTGGACATTCTGGGCGGTGCATTTGGAGCTTGCCGCGAGGGACGTGTGGCCGACAGAGTCCTGGATCAAGACGACTGAGCCGGGGAAGAGGCTTGATACTTTGTATGCTCTGGGTATCAATTAGCTACTTTTTGTTGAGTTACAGAAGGAGAATAAGGTAGGCTCAAAACACGGATGTAATGAAGAAAAAGACAAAACAAACATACCCAATAGCCGGGGTAATTGGATCAATCGTATTTCCTATAAATAAGATGGGAAAACTCGTCTCGTTCGCACCAGCTGGACGCAGAAACTGCTGGCTCTCGGGCGGACTGATATCCATTTTTCTGCAGACAAGGGCAACGGTAGCCCAGACATCACCGGCCCAGGTAGACTCTGCATTGACAGAGGCGATATGTTGCTGCCAGAGGGTTAGGGAAGAAATGTTTGTGGCGCCGGGTATTTTATTGTTGTCGATGCAGGCGACAAGGATGCCATAGTTGAGACCTGTGGGGGACTGAGCTTGGAGGGAGAGAGCGAGCGAGGTGGCGTTGCGGTGGGATAGGTCGGCGAAGATGGTGGCGAGAATGGGGAAGCCGGGGATGGGGAGGTAGGCGTAGTTGAAGAGGGTGAAGGCGAGGTCTTCATAGGTAACGAGGATGGGCAATGGGGCAATGGTTGGATCGGCGACGTAGATGGGGTCGCGTCGTATGTTCTCGAAAATGCTGCGCATGCGCACGATGATTTCGTGGGGAGTTGGGTAGTAAAAGGCGCAGTTGTCTTCCCCGGCAGCATGACATGTGGTGGCAAACTTCATGACGGCCTCGTCAGACTGGCTTAGGTCGCCCCAGTCTCCCTTGTAAAATGTGTCAGTCTCGACGACACCGTCCAAGATGAGCCGCCCGATACGATCTGGGTGTAAGGTTGCATATGTTGCGCCTAGAACAGTGCCGTAACTGACACCCCAGTACCAGAGCTTGGCCTCATCCGCACTCTTTCCTTCGGCAATGGCCTTCTTCTCTACATAGTTGAGCATGTCGTTTGCATTGGCCACGGTACCAGCATACTTTGCCGACCCATTGCGATGCACATGCGAGCACCAGTCTCCCCACGCACTCGTGATTTCAAAGGATTGAGCCACAGATTGGGGAGACTGGCTGTCGATTGGCCTCTGAAACTGGCTGGCAAATTGCTGCTCGGCTTCTGGACTGTCCGGGAAGCACACAAGGCTCGGGCCGCTGTTGTTGATGCCCCTGGGGTCAAAGCCGATAATGTTGTACGACGGGCCTAGCTTGTCGAGTAGCTCGGCACTGCCGTGCAGAACCGAGTCGACACCAGATCCACCGGGCCCACCGGGGTTGAAGAGAATGTCCTCGGTTGGCTGAGTGGGCGAGGGGAGCTTGATGTATGCAATTGACGTGTTGCCAGCTGCAGGGTCGGCATAGTCGAGGGGAACAATCAGGCGGGCACAGGTGAAATTTGTGTAGCATGGTGTCCATAGCAGGTCAGTATTTGGTTCCACCTAAAGGATTAGTCAAGCCAAAGGTGACAGAGGAGGAGCATGTACGTCGTCAAAAGAAAAGACCATGTCTGTAGTATCGCGGCCACCAAGTGTGGCAGAGGATGAGACGAACAGCAAGCTGCTGAGAAGTAATGCGCGCGCCATGATGCTTTGTGGGCAAGATGCAGATCCGGTTTTTTTCCATGCTGGACGTCCTTTCTATACTACACGGAATCACACTCAAAAGGCGGTATTGGCTTTGCCGGCTGTAGCTGGATGACGAAGATTAAGCTGACGTACCACGTCGGCGTAGTTGACCCTTTGTCATCTGTGTTTGGATGCAAGATGCAATGCCGTCCAACGGTGGTGCTGATTTTGCGTACATGCTGATTGGCGCCATCTTATAGCTGTGGAGTTGAAACGGGCAAAGCCTACACAAATACGGGAGCAGCTTACTTGTTGACATGCTAAAATCACTGTTTCACCTAGCCACTGTGCTGCATAGCCTCTGAGTTGACGAGTCAGGCAGCAGTGGTATGTGTAGGCTGGTGGCCTAATGAGAAGCAGTAAGCACATGCGGACGATTTCCCGCAGGAAAAATAGGCGCAAAGAGGTGCAACGACAGAGTTGGTCGGACCTGGTGAACTTGAGTGCCAGTGACTAGGATAAAGGTAGAGGCATAGAAGGGCACAAGCGTTACCCAGCATGGAAATGCGATGTCGGGGCGCCAACGTTACAATCGATCATTGGCGTCGATACTGCAGCGTTTTTTTCCTTATTCTACTGTTCCTTGCTCTTTTCCTCGTCTGACCACACCCATTGACAGCGGGTGGTTGTAAATGGTAGTGCGGTGTGTAGAGGGCGCCCAGGCGCTACCGCAGAAGGCATAGTGCTTGGCCTAGAAGCACGCTTGTCTCTTGTAGTGATTGGCCGCCTTGGCTGTGGCCCGCATGCATTGCAAAATGACATCAGGCCGCGATGACTCTGAAGTGCATGGTGTATGTGCGTATGTACAGGTGGGTGATAGTATACAGCAGAATGACGGGGTCATGTGACGCTAACGATTTGGAGGTGACCAGGGAAGCATGGCGAGGCGCACATAGTGCTTGTGCTAGAGAGGCGAAGACGAAGACTCTGTCGCTGCTTGGACACACCGCTGGAATGGAACGAGGTGCATCTAGGGCTGCCTTGGCTGTTTCGACTGTCGGTTTGGTGGTGTGTCCCTTGCGATGCCCGCAGACTGGGTCGGATCTAGCCGCATGGATGGATGTGAAGAGGGTGCGGCGGTGATTGGCTGGCGGGCGATAAATTTTCGTCATTGACCTGGCAGGCGTCGCGCATGTGGGCCCATCTAATCAGATGCGTCCAAGAACAGCCACCCAATGCATCGAGGAATTATCTGATCGTCTGATCACCGAGCCGCGTGAAGCTGTCGAGCCTGTAACTGCACTCGCACTGGCGACGCTGGTGGATACGCCCCCCAGTACATATGGCTAACGAGGCCAGGCGCCAGTCTCTGTCACTTGCTTCCTCGCCTGCCAGTGCCCGCCCTTCCCGAGACACGCGCCACCCGTCTCGTCCCGTGCGTACGACAGAGGTCACAGTCAGCTACGAGTTACAGGCCCTGGCTGCAAAAGCAACAGACAGAGCCACGCTTGAAACGCCTACTGATGACGACCCTCATCTGCCTCCAGTGTGCCCCGACTCCCCTCCACACGACAACTGTGCAACAATGTCGAGGGTGCCCCTATTGATGCGGTCGAGCCCGGCGCAGGGTACAGGTAAGCTAATGCCTTGCGACGCGTGCACTTACTACCATCCTATCTCTCTCTCTCCCCTTGAAGATCGGCGCACGCAGGCAATGGCGCACACAAGCACCGCATCTTGCTGCTGTTGCTGCTGCAGCACGTGCTGACTGCATCTCCCAGGCTCATATGGCGTGCTGCCTATTCTTTCTTCCAGTCCAGAGACTCCTAGTCCAGGCAGCCTGAGTGATGATGGCTCGCCAAAACTCAAGGGCAAGAGTAGCCTGTCCCACTGCGAGTCATCGCCCGGTACCACCAGGTCCCGTCGCAGAACAGCAGACGCCAGCGGTAGCAGTACAACGCTCCGTGTAACCTCTGCTGGCCACGAGGAATCCCGCTTCGAGGCAAGATTCAACGCAAGCGCTCTCGACCCTTCGACGGCGGGCGCGCCATTGTTGGACAGCTCAACCTCGTCAACCACTACCCTGGACAATGATGAGACTGACAACAACGACGACGACGCTGACTTGCACGATATGAAGGGAAACCCGTCCGACAATTCCCCCTACGCCCAAGTAAGGGCCTCGGTGGCTGCCACCGACAACCTCTCCCTGTCCATTGATACTCCTCGCATGTGGTTCCTGTCCATTATCTTCTCCATTGCTGGCTCTTCCACAAACTTGTTCTTTTCCCTACGATACCCTAGTGTTAGCCTAACTCCTATTATTGCTCTCTTGCTTGTCCATCCCATGGGCCTATTTTGGGACCAAATCTTTAAACGACCAGATGACCCTGACGAAACTTTTGTCGATGGATGCGCCCAGACGACTTCACCCCACGCAGAGCCAAAGTCAGGCTGGATGCGTCGCACACGCCTCTGGCTCGCGCAGGGACGGTGGAATGAAAAGGAACACTGCTGTGTCTATGTCAGCAGCAATGTGTCTTTTGGCTTTGCTTTTGCCACTGATGTTTGTAACCCAGCAAGCTGCCCCTGTTCCAGGGCTAACATCCACAGGTCATTGTCGAGCAGGTCAAGTTCTATCGTCAGGACCTCGGCATCATGTACCAAGTGCTGCTCATCCTCTCCACCCAGATCCTGGGCTATTCCCTTGCTGGCATCACCAGGCGTTATCTCGTCCGACCCAGTGGCATGATATGGCCAAGCACCCTAGTTTCCACTGCCATGTTCACTGCATTGCACAAGGACGAGAACAAACCAGCCGACGGCTGGACAATTGCGCCACGCAAGTTCTTTGTCCGAATCTTTCTAGGATCGGTTGCCTTTTACTTCCTTCCTGGTCTACTCTTCCCCGCACTGAGCTACTTCAATGTGCTTACCTGGTTTGCTCCTAAAAATGTCGTCGTTGCCAACTTGGTATGTCATAGTTTTTTGAAATGTCCAAGGTGCCTGTGCTCACCCCCTTGCAGTTTGGAATCTCATCAGGCCTTGGGCTGTTCCCTGTGACTTTTGACTGGGCGCAAATTGCGTACATCGGATCCCCGTTGATCACGCCGTTTTGGGCTGCCATGAACATTCTCGGAGGTCTCGTTGGCGTCATGTGGATTGCGGCACCAATCATGTGTAGGTGTCCTGCGGCAGTTTCCTTCTCTTGTGCTGACACAGTCAAGACTACAAAAATGTTCTCTACTCATCGTACATGCCTATTCTCTCCTCTGTCGTCTGGGACAACCGCGGAAAGCCGTACGATGTCAGTAAAATTCTGACCGACAACTTCTTGTTCGACGAAGAGGCATACAAGAGGTACAGTCGGGTATACCTTCCCATTACCTATGTGCTCAGCTATGCTCTCCAATTCGCCGGCCTCACCGCTTTACTCTCGCACACTGGACTCTGGTATGGAAAGGACATCTGGAGGCAATGGCGCCGCTCGTGGGCCGAAATCAGAAAAGAGTCAGCCGCTGATTATCAGCCATTGGCCAATGACCCAGACAACAACACCAGTCCTGCGTCCCCTGTTGCGTTTCCGCAAAGACTTAGCCCCAACTCCGAGCCAGACGTCGAAGACCTCTTGTCCGCCGAAGACGTACACAACCGCTTGATGCGAAGATACGAAGACGTGCCCATTTCCTGGTACATTTTGACCGGTGTGAGCATGGCAGCTGTCGGCATGTTTGTTGTCGAGTACTACCCTGTCCATCTACCTTGGTACGGCCTGCTACTAGCACTGGGGATTGGCGCTGTACTTTTTATACCCATTGGCATTGTCATGGCCATAACGAACCAACAAAGCAGCATTTATCTCATCTGCCAGCTCATCTGCGGCGTTACATTTCCTGGTCGCCCCGTCGCCAATATGGTATTCACAACCTTTGGATATATTTCAGCGACACAGGGTTTAAAGTTCGCCTCGGATCTCAAGCTCGGTCATTACATGAAAATTCCGCCACGAATTCTCTTCAAGCTGCAGCTTACTGTTACCATCATATCTAGCCTCACTCAGATTGGTGTGCTCAACTGGATGCTCAATTATATCCCTGGTATCTGTACAGCCAATGCCATCAACGGGTTCAACTGCCCCATCGCGCGCGTCCACTTTAATGGAAGCATTCTATGGGGTGTCGTCGGACCTGGCAAGTTCTTTGGTCCAGGCGCCCTTTACCAACATCTCGTTTGGGCCTTCCCCGTTGGTGCTATAGCGCCTGTCATTCTGTACTACCTCGCCCGTGGAGACCGCAAGTCCATTCTCAGCAAGGTAAACCTGGCTGTCGTCTTCGGTAGTCTGAGCTGGATCCCACCGGCTACGGGACTCAACTTCTCGGTCTGGGCCATGGTATGCTACTTGTTTAACTACGAGATCAAGAACCGCAAGAACGCCTGGTGGAAGAAATACAACATGATGCTGAGTGCCGCATTGGATTCTGGCCTCGCCTTTGGTGTCGTCGTCATCTTCTTCGGCATCGTGTATCCAGGTTGGATGAGCGGGTTCAAATGGTGGGGCACAGAAGTTTACAAACAGGTAAGAAGGCTGTCTTTTGCGTGCACTGTCACCATTTTCTCCACATTTACTAACTCTACCGTTTAGGGTTGCGATTGGCAGGCTTGTCCTTACAAACAAGTACCAAAAGGAGAGACATTCGGGCCAGGGAGATGGTGATGTCTGTGTTTTTACTCGTTTGGTTAGACTTGTATTTGCATCTGGCGTTATGAGGAGCATTAGAAAGAGGCGTTTTCAGGTTGCTCTTCCTCTTTATGAACATAGAGGCGCGGCATGGTCAAAGTCGTTTTGGATAGATGGGACTTTATGACGGCGTTTTGCACATATCCCCTATTGTTTTCTTCCTTATCATTATACACTGTCTTTGGCATCCAATGGAGTCTGCTGGGTATACCCTGTGGGATTTTTATGAGTGTGCTCTTTAAATACCATGATCTTTTCTCATTTCATTGTCTGATCTATATCCGCTACTATGGTCGTGGTTGATATCTGGGTATGAAAGCCTTGGTAGGTCAATTTCTGAAGCTACTCTTGCGGATGTTCCACTTCCCACTTCCCACGACTTCCCTTTCTTACCCAGTACCGCACTCTCCATTCCCTCATCCTCCCTCTCCCCATTACCACTCCCCCTCTCTTTCTCTCCCCCTCCCCTTACTTCCCCTCCCCTTACTTCC
>JAWDHC010000415.1:0-18213 GCA_036172615.1 Curvularia verruculosa
GGGGGGGGGGGGGGGCGTGCTGATGCTGATGCTGACGCTCATCAGGATCGGAATCGGGATCGGGGATCATAAGAGACGGAAGGATATGGGGCGTTAAACGGTGAGATGATGGAGGCTGGCTGAGGTGCAGATTCCCCCATTCCTACGATGAATGGTAGGTCCGGAGGTAGATGTGATGTGTTGTCTTATAGCCAGGGAATGGGAATGGATGGGGAGCCCGGTTGGTTGGATTGAGGCGGCGTGACGCGCTGCATCTGGAGATCGGGTTGTTGATGCCCGAGTGGTGGACATAGGGTGGGGGAGAATGGGGAGACGGCGATGTCGCCTCGTGGCTTGAATGCAGATTGCTCGGTTACATGTAGTTCGATAGTGATGCTGATGCTTTGCATGGAGATATAAAGGGATATTGTTGATTGGTGAAGGTGAGATTGGAACGCTAGCAAATGATCAAATGCATTGGGGGTGGTTGGTAAGCGGAAGGATTTAGCCAGAAGTGGGTTGCTTGATGGTCGAGGTAACAACGAGGTAGGTAGTACATAGCTTACAGTAAGCGGAGATCAGTGATGAGGAGGGAGGGCTAGAAATATAAGTGATGGATTGTGTTGCTCTCGGCGTTGGAATAGTGTCATGAAAAACGTACAACTGATGTCACAAAGTGCTCAGCTCTTTCATCTAACAAAATCCGGTCTTCTATGCCGGTTCAATCAGGTGGCTTCAAGGCCGACTAGTTCTTCGGTTTTACAGCTGTTCATCTAATTCGAACGGGATTAGATTTGGTTCTATGTCACTTGTGCTTATAAATGTTTTATGCGTTGTGCCCATCTTGGAAGAACAATTATTTTGTTCCCGGTTGAGGTCGGTGGTCTAGTTAGTACAAGTGCTACGTACATGACAAATTCCACTTCAAACCACACTGTGCTGGTGCCACCTCTACTCTTGATATCGAGCTTTGAGGTACGTGTTGTGTGTTGGCTCTTTGCTCTTGATTGTTACCATGACTACAGTGACTGACTGTATTACTGCTTGTATGAAGAGACAGGGGATGTAGTGAGTTGTTGGGATGCACTCTTGTAACGCGTTTGCTTTATGGAACTCAGCATGAATGAGATGCATGTGCAAATTAAGTTGGATTTCGTAACATTAGTTGAGAGTAGTATGGATAGTCAGACTAGGAGCAGACGAATTCATTGTTGTTAAGAACACAGTTTCCGGCCAAGCTGAAAATTTTGGCTCAGAAATGAAGCCCGACACAACACCTTCTGATCCTTTCGGCTTTATCCTGTAATGACATACGGGGAAGGCGTTTATTGTGTTCACATGGATGAATTTGTTGGACCTGTTACAAAGCGACTCGAAAGTACTGTTCTACTAGCGCCAAATGCGTTACCTTTCAAAGGAGTATAACATACTCTTGGCTTCTCTTGTCAATTCAGTATTGTAGAAGGTCGTGACGAAGATGGGCAAAGAAGTGTCTTGGAGGCATATAGTTAGCGAAAGTGAAACACAAAACACCGTCCCCAGTTTGGTAGTGAAGAATACACTAAAAACTCGATAGTTTCAACCCTAAAAAATTCAGAATAGATGGACTTCAGTTTTCTTTCAATTTTTTATGTGTAGTAGAAAAAAAACATAAAGTAGCCTCGAACAATATAGTGCAAGTCTTCCACACTGTGTTGGATAGGGTTGGAGATGAACAGTTTACGTCTATAACGCTGGTAAAGGATGTGTTCTCTTAGAATGAGGACGAGTATTGAATATGGTAGAGAATACACCTCTGATAAAAGCACATTCGGGGTAGTTTAGGCGTGACTGACTATAGGTTTTCTCAAAATGCGACATGTACTGACGAGAATTTGATGTTTTGTACTGACAACTTGTTTTGTTGATAATTTCAACAGTTATCCTATGGAAGGCTTCTTCAGCTTTGTAAGGATGAGAAATGGCTTTCCTCCCATAGTGCTGATGAGAGTATACCTTTGTCACGTTGCATTGTGATTCCTTTTTACTGCAGATCAGCAGCGCCAAGTTCCTTCTTATTCACACTTGAATCAGAGACGAGAGTGACATTATGTGAATGGTTTTTTGACCTGGCTTGATAGGATATGTATCATGAAGGTTGATTGAGTCAATATTTTGAAAGAGTTTCTTCAATGGCATTTCGCTCGTGAGCACAGAGTGTGCATGGGAGCAGCCCTAGAAAAGCAATGCTAGACTCTACACCTCACATTAGTTTGATCAGTACTGGAGCCAGTATGAAAACACGAGACAAATTTTGCGAGGTCTCATGCGAGTATCCATACTTATGCATCGAATCTGGTGAATACCATGCCTTTACGGTGGCAATGTGTATTCATCAATCTTGCGTACCATGTCCTGGGAGTTCGGAGACATGATATGCAAACACATGGTTGCTATAACAAGCAACACACTGTTCATTCGTGTTCGCAGAGCCAGAGAGTAAATGGTCGTCCAGACATGTTTGTAGATATTAATGTGTAGTAGCACAAGGAGATGAATCGGAGATAGCGCGGATCTAGGCTCGGATCTAAGTTCTGGACTAGCGTGGACCCTATCATGACATCTTCTTCACGAGCAGGGTGAACGAGATGCAAAAGATGCTAGTAAGCGTTACTGTCGAGGTCTTTTGGTGAGAGTTCCTAATCTTCGAGACTGGAGAGTGTTTGTACGTGCATTTAATGCACACACTGATAGCTATCTTCACCGGTGTAGTTCTCCTTGTCCAGGCCATAGTCGGCAGCGAGCAGATTTCATATATAAAAACTTGGACATGTACATGTCCATTTGACGTGCAGAGCGGCGAGGATTGCATATCATGCCTTATCAGTATTTGTGGGTAAACCCTGGGCTTCTTGTTGAGGAACTTGTATGCTAAGCGTGTTAGTGTCTGCATTCCTTGCACTAGTGTCGGTACTTGGTATGCATTTTCATCTACGGATTGCCAAAGGACAGGAGCCCGAAAAAGCCCGTGGGGCTCTTGGGCTCTTCTTTGCGATGTACCTGCCTGATGCAAGTAGTCGGTGGGGGACGGGGGTAGAGACGGATATGAAGCGGCATAAGAAGGTCGAAACGTGGGTCAGGAGTCTGGGCACCCAAAGTTCAGGGCTCGCCGCAGCCGGGTTGCAGCAGGCGACATAGTTTTGCAGGTTTCAAGGCGGGCCAATGGAACGAGCACAAGCGGTAAGCAGAGTACGGTGAAGAGGGTTGATGGAACATGCGGCGAGGGTCAGCCAGGGCAGCCGTAAGCGGAAGCCGGACTAGGGCGGGCGAAGATGAAAAACGTGCACTCAAGCGGCGCTTTGACCCGTGGGCAAAATAATAATTTACTTCCGCGCCCGACTGTACACGGCGGCCTTTCGACGCTCTCTCCAGCGTGCTTTGTCAACGCTCTTTCTTCAATACTTCTCTGTTTTGTATAGACTCTCCACTCTTCCCTTGGGGCGTCTCTGCACATTTGATACCCGCGTTCTCGCTCTATTTTTTCTTTCTGCTTTTCTCGCCGCTGGGCACTACCGACGCTTCAGCCGCGAGCCTTACCTGGTATCGATAAGGAAAGCCCCTCCAAAAAAGAAATCCCTCGTCGCGCCCCTTACGAAAAAGTGCAGTGCACCACTTCCCTCCATCAGATGCCGCACTCTGAGTCGCCAACTATGGCTCCTGCTATCGTCGTCGACAAGGCTGGTGCCAGCCCGGCACCCTCGCAAGAGGACGTTGCTGCCTTCATGGCCAGCATCGTCACCGCAAAGACATCGCACGCTTCGGTCGACGCCGCATATGCCCTTACTACCCTCCTCCAGAACTCGGTCGGCTTCCGCGGCCTTTACGGTTATGGTATAATCGATGAGATCAAGAAATGCGCTGGTAACAAGAAGGATGCTGTGCGAAGAGAGGGCGCAATGAATGCCCTTGGCGCTCTTTTTGAGCGGTTTCCACGCACACAGCGCATCACAGAGGCCATCTTTCTGGTCCAGGAACAGGGCCTGGTGCCCCTGGCACTCGACCTGATGGCTGACAAGACCGGCTCCGTCAAGGAGTCGGCAAAGTATGCGCTCGATTCCCTCTTTGACAACTTGGGTGCCGAAGCCAAGGTTTTCGGTCTCCTCCCTGTCCTCACAGCTTACCTGGGAAAGAAGTCTGGAAAGTGGCAGGGTGCTGCTTTCGCATACGAGCTCATCGGCCGCATGGCCGACAAGGCTAAGATGGGTATGGAGAGCTTCGAGATTGAGAAGGAGAAGGATATTTTGCGTGAGGCCATGGGCAAGAAGCTCGAGGGTCTTATCCCCGTTGTCGAGTCTGGAATGCACGACCTCAAGGCCGAGGTATGACATCTTTTCCTAGGACGAGCGAGAAACCAGCTAACCATGATCAGGTTGCAAAGCAAGCGGTCAAGACTATGAACAGTCTCACTACCCTCCTCCAAAATGACGACATCGCACCCCGGATACCCCTACTTGTCAAGGCCATTGAGGATCCATCCACACAGAGTCTGCAGAAGGCCATCCATGCCCTCTCGCAAACGACTTTCGTTGCTGTGGTCACATCCCCCGTTCTGGCCATGCTCACTCCCCTGCTTGAGCGCTCCTTGAACACACCCACAACCACTCAAGAAGTTACTCGTCAGACAGTAGTCGTGGTAGAGAACTTGACCAAGCTTGTCCACGACCCTATCGAGGCTCGCACTTTCTTGCCCAAGCTCCGCCCCGGTGTGCAGGCTGTTAAAGACCGTGCATCTCTGCCTGAAGTCCGTGAAATCGGACAACGTGCGTTGGACGTTATTGAGAAAGCCATGGCCGATCCTGACAATAACGGCGGTGCCAAAGCCCGCGTTCAGCCGTCAGAGGTTCAGCAAACTCTGGACAAGGAAATCGCTGCCAACGGTAACATGCTCAACTTCCCTGGTGACGCCGAGACATGGAACCCTACAAAGGGCTACATTTCCGAGATGATTGCCGAGGTCGCGAATCAGAGAGAGATTCGGCGCATTCCTACGCTCGTCGCACCCTATCTGGAGCCTTTGATGAACGCTGGGGATTCCACCAAAGTTGCAGAGGCTGTGCACAAGTTCTACGCTGACGAGGACAAGCGCAAATTTGGCGAGGACGTCAAGGAGGACGATGGCGAGACTGAGATTGTCAATGCTACCTTCTCTCTGGGTTACGGTGGTATGTTGCTTCTTTCGCACACCAACCTCCGTCTGCTCAAGGGCCACCGTTACGGTCTCTGCGGCCGCAACGGTGCTGGAAAGTCTACGCTTATGCGCAGTATCGCAAGCGGCAAACTGGAAGGTTTCCCATCTCAGGACGAGGTCAAGACATGCTTTGTCGAGCACAACCAGGGCGAGGATGCTGATCTTTCCATCCTGGAATACATTGTCCGAGACCCGCGCTTTGCAAATGAGAGCAGGGAGCGCATCTCTGAAGTCCTGGAGGAAGTCGGCTTCACCGCTGGGCCTGAAGGCAGACAATCGCACAAGGTTGGTTCTCTGTCTGGAGGTTGGAAGATGAAGCTAGCTTTGGCTCGTGCCATGCTTATGCGCGCCGACGTGCTTCTTCTCGACGAACCCACTAACCACTTGGATGTCGCCAACGTTGCATGGCTCGCAAATTACCTCAAGTCGCACTCTGAGGTCACCAGCTTGATCGTCTCCCACGACTCCGGTTTCCTTGACGAAGTCTGCACAGACATCTATCACTATGAAAACAAGAAGCTGGTATGCTACAAGGGCAACTTGGCCGACTTTGTTCGACAAAAGCCCGAGGCCAAGAGCTACTACACCCTGTCGGCTACCCAAGTCCAGTTCAAGTTCCCTCCTCCTGGTATTCTCACTGGTGTCAAGTCCAACACCCGCTCCATCTTGCGCATGACCAATTGCACGTACACTTATCCTGGAGCTTCCAAGCCTTCGCTTGTTGATGCTTCATGCAGTTTGTCTCTGTCATCTCGAGTGGCCATTATTGGTGCCAATGGTGCTGGTAAATCTACGCTCATCAAGATGCTTACGGGAGAGACTATTCCTCAGGAGGGAACCGTCGAGAAGCACCCCAACTTGCGTATTGGTTACATCAAGCAGCACGCTCTCGAGCACGTCGAGATGCACTTGGAGAAGACACCCAACCAGTATCTGCAGTGGCGATATGCCAACGGTGATGACCGTGAGGTGCTCATGAAGCAGACCCGTGTTCTCACTGCCGAAGATAAGGCGCAGATGGAGACTCCCATTGACCTTGGTGACGGCAGAGGTCCCCGTAAGATCGAGGCGCTCATTGGTCGCTCCAAGTACAAGAAGACCTTCCAGTACGAGGTCAAGTGGCTCCATATGCTGCCCAAGTTCAACTCGCACATCTCGCGTGAGACCCTGATTGAGAAGGGTTTCCAGAAACTTGTCCAGGAGTTTGACGACCACGAGTCTTCGCGTGAGGGTCTCGGTTACCGTGTCCTCGAGCCCAAGGTCATCTCCAAGCACTTTGAGGATTTGGGCTTGGACCCTGAGATTGCGAACCACAATGAGATTTCTGGTCTCTCCGGAGGACAGAAAGTCAAGGTTGTGCTTGGTATGTACTATCACATTTATTATACTGATGAATTGCTGCTAACAACTGCATAGCTGGTGCCATGTGGAACAACCCACATCTTCTCGTCCTCGACGAGCCTACTAACTTCTTGGACCGTGACTCTCTTGGTGGTCTTGCAGTTGCTATTCGCGACTACAAGGGTGGTGTCATCATGATTTCTCACAACGAAGAGTTTGTTGGCGCTCTCTGTCCTGAACAGTGGCATGTTGCCGACGGCCGCGTCACCCACAAGGGCCACCTTGCCGTCAACATGGACCGTTTCGAAGACTCTCGCCCAGGATCTAGCAATGTCAGCAGCAATGTCAGCTCGGCGGCCCCATCTACAAACGGTACTCCTGTTATGAGTGAGGCCGAGAACGGCAAAGACGACATGAAGTTCAGGGCAAGGAAGAAGAAGAAGATGACCAAGAAGGAACTCAAGGAGAGGGAAGTTAGGAGAAGATTGAGATACATTGACTGGTTGAACAGCCCCAAGGTATGTCGCTCCCCTGCCATAAGAGGCCTTGACAAGATACTAATAAAGTGACTAGGGCACACCTCAACCTCCAAACACGGACGACGAGGCCGAGTAAATGTGTTCATGACTCTTTGGTTTTATGGTCGCACGATATCTTAGACTTTGCAGAATTGCATGATCCGGCGTTATATAGAGGTTTGGAGGGATGAGTGCGTTTTTCTGCACCAAGCGATAGATGGCATGTTCTTTCGTTTGGTGGAATTCTCATTTATGACCAAAAAGTAGTCTTTTGACCGTTATACATTTTGTTTTTCAGCAACGTTTTAATGCGTGAATTGCTTTGTGCGTAGGCCCGTGATTATGTGGTTTGCTTGGTTATTTCATCCAATGTTGTTATGTTAATTAAACAGCCCCGACAATCAACTGAATTTCTGTCTAGATTGACGCGAGAACACATCAACTATACATGTGGGTGGAGGCACTCATGACGCGGCTTTGCACCTTGTGTGGCGATATATAGGCCCGACCTGGACATAGGCAGCGAGTGTTTGCACCTTACCTTACCTTTACTTCACTTCACTCTGCCCCACTCCCACCGCTCTCGAGATGCTCCTGCATCGCACCATCCAAATCCACCATGACATTACTACTCACGTTTCTCGTGCCACTAACCCCCTTCCTCTAACGCCAAATCACTCGCTCATTGACGCCTCCATGAATTTCCTCGCTGTTCTTTCTTCACCGTATCCACATTCCCCGCACCCATCAGCTGGAACAGCAAGAACAAGTCGAGACCAAATGTAAACCGCTCATCCCGATTTCTCTACTGAGACTGTCGGACATGGCTGCAGGTATCAGTGCGCGAATGCCGAGGACGCCGCGATGGAGGAGACGACGTATTTACCAGCGCAGCAGGTATGGCTTCTGTGCCATTGAGCACTATTATGAGGAGGGGATGCGGTGCAGGAATAAGTGTGCTTGTTGTGATCATGTGAGTATAGTTGCAATGAAGACGGACGCGGCTGATCAGAGTTGTGGCTTCATTGGCTGGATAGAGGCGCTATTTATTACACTCGCTGTTACGAATCAGACTGGGGGTATTTTATTGCTACTATCTTAAGATTGAGGTCATATAATGTACATTTTTTATTTGTAAATAGATTTTACTGTGACTGATTTTTTTGCTTCTCCAAGTTGCTTGTCTGATCAAATATAGATTTGCTCTTGAACACTTCACTTACTAGGGAAACATGTAAAGTTGACATGATTATTTCCCCCCTCCTGTCTAGGCAGGTCCATAACGCACAGACCTATTCGCCTCCGTTGTCTACATTGCTACTCTGCATGCTTTTTCCAGCCTCGCCCTTTTCGGCGCGATCCTCACTCGTTGTTCGGCGGCGAGCACCAGAATCGCCATAACTCGGTTTGGGATGCTCACCATGCTCAACTAACGGATAGTGCAGACCAGGCTTGCTGGATAATGCGTCTCTAATCTCGTCCACGCTCTTTGCCGCCCATCCCGCACTACCCAGCTTACTCAATGGGTAAAGAAGCTGGTTCTCTGGGTGCATGACGACTTCTTCGATGGTAGAAGCTGGCTTGCTCATGATGATGTCAATGTCCTTCCTGATCTGCTGGCAGAATGCGTCCAGCGGCAAGTCGTTCACGTCGTCACCGAAGGGATTCTCGATCTCGCGACCAATAAGCGCGATGCCGAGGATGATGTAGGCCGCAAATATGCTTGCTGGAATTGTGATCCATTCCAGAGTCTTGTACAGCTGGAAGGGCAAGAGAAGGATGTAAACCCATGTAATCTGGCTGATGGCAATGGTGTAGGCCAGCGGCAGCGGAGTATTTAGAATACGGTCAGTTCCAGCGAGGATATCGTTGAAAGTAGTAATGGCATTGAGGGACTGTGTCTGATAGATGGAAACTTTAAAGGTGCCATTGTCGTAGATCGTCTTCATGTAGATACTCAGATAGCTGAGGATCTCCAAGGGGAGGTTACCAAGCGGGACACGCGAGCGCTTCAGCAACTTGCGCGGGTTGGACTCGGCCATGGGTAGGCCAAGAAACTTTCCGGCCATCTTGAAAACACCGGGCTTCTTGTTGGCATCTGGTTGGTCAGCCTCACGGGCAAAAGTATCCAAGTGGCCGACCAAGTTCTGCAGATCTTCGTAATGTACGAATGGTTCAAATCGAAGCTTGTGCTTGAGTGCGACAGAGAACGCGGAGATCAGGTTCAGGCAGTTAATCTTGGCAAGAAGATCTTGTTTGCCGAGCTCAGCGTCCTGGCTGTGTCGTTCATCGGCGTGGATCCAGATGAGTCGTGCAAGGTTCTGGGATGCAAAATGAAGCTGAGCCCAGTATTTGCGACCGTCATTGTAACGCTCATAGGCTGTAGAGCTTCGGAAACTGAGTGCGAGACCGACGACGAAACCGAGAACCGTAAGCAAGAGCTGGTTGACACTGACTGAAGGATGGTGAGCACAGTTTTACGTGGCACTAGAGCAGACGTGAAAGCGTACGGTCGAATACAAATTTCGATATCAGCGTAATCATGCTAGACCAGCCGCCTACAAAGAGCAATGGTAAAACCATCTCTGGCGTAACACTGCCGTGAACGCGGAGGAAGACAGGCCATTTCGAGTGATGATCAAGGTCGCGCGGTCCAATCTAGGCTATGTTAGTGACTGCTTTGTACCAATGCCCAAAAGCAGCGGAAGACATACGAAGTAATCGTCAAAGTCCTTGTCGCTGTCTTGTTTTTTCAGTGGTGGCGGCCTTGATGCAGCGCCGTTTGTGCCATTGGATACACTGGCCGTGCTTTGCGTCTTCTCCGCCATTATGATGCGCCGTCACCTGCAGAGAGAGAAAATGTTGAAGAAGCTGAGTCCACTTAGCCTTTCTACGATCATATCTGGAGTACGCGAGCACCTCTTCTTCTTATGTCGCGTGCCCCTATCCCTGGCTGTTTCATTGTGTGCCCTACCGGCCACTAAAAGGCGCGCGATCTAGGCCCGGCGTATGCGTAGCGCTATCAAGGACAGAGTAAATTATAGCGATGCTAGAATTGGCAAGCTTGCGGTAGCCGACTCCAATGGAGCGCAACCCCGTGGCGGGAGCGGTACAAGCGTAGCCTTAATTGAAGCGCAGCCCGCCTTGGCAGGGTGCTTTCGCGGGCTTACTGGAGATGCAGAGCTGAGTCGTAGATGCAGCTGAGCGCCAACAAATTGTGAGTGCACGGATTGGATCACCGGCCAAGACAGATTGTGATTCGCTTGAGATATCCAAGCTTTGGTGAGTGGGAAAGTCGAGACGTTCATCAGCACCTTGGCGGTGGTGGCTATGGTTGTCGTGCGGCGGCCTCGCCAAAGCGCGGCTCCTTAATATCGAACGAACACTCAGGTCCAGACATTTCTCCGTGTCGGCCTACCTGGCTCAGCTTACCTACCATTTGCCTGAAAGATAGAAGAAGGTCTCATTTATTTGAATCATTCTGCACAAACAACAAATGCACAAGTAAAGACTGCAATTAGGGCGTCAGCCTGCAAAGTAGACATAGAGCTGCTTACTTGGTCCTTACATCGCAGTACAGCCAGCACCTGGCATGAATTCTAGTTTTTCACAATTAGCAAGGACAAGGACAAGGACTCTTAGCCACCGCATGAAATGCTAGTATGATAAAACCATAAATACAATTGAATTGCAAGTTCAAGGCCTGGGTTGAAATGTTCTAAATATAATGTTGCAGGAGCTGAATTGTTGCTGATCCGTTGCAAGCATGTCGTGTCAATCTGACAGGAAAAAGTTGGTGACTAACGATTAGGTATGAAGTTCGCTGATGGGGGCGGAATCATGAAAAGAAGCGATCGAGTCGATCGGGCTCGCTCTCGCTAGCAGTGGGTAGCGCCAAGCATGTCAGATCGCGGCATTTTAAGCTTAGCGACTGAACACAATGTTAACTGACCTGTCTCAAACCCATAACGTCAATGACCCATTGAAACATACAATTGAAATTCATGAAGGAAGACGGATCAAAGCATATCCATCACGGCCAGAAGTCTACCAGGAAAAGATGCAGAAAAGACGTTTACCGGCAGCAAACTGGTGGGGGCTACTCCCGATCCTAGTCTCAGATGAACATCGCGTCCCTGCATACACTCGTCATAGGCCAAAGAAAAGCCTTTTGGATCCCTCCGCGCATAACAACAGCCACCTGACCAAGGAATATAGGTTAGATAGTATCCAAAATGCATACCGCTACCCACCTGACGGGAATACGTCAGTCTTAGGAGAAACTCGACTTCCTTGTTCCTCTTCATGCTCTTCAATCACTTCCATAAACCTCTAATTAGTGCCTAAACACTTAAACTCCTACCCCACTTCCACATCGATTAATCGAGCTCTCAGCCAGGCACGAAGGTGCCCATTTAAACACCACTATGTCGTTTATAGCGCATGCAATAGCAGATAAACAAACAAATGTCGTCATCTTCTCCGCCACAGCCATTGCGCTGTATGGGTACGACCAGGGTATGATGTCGCTCATCAACACCAATTACGACTATCTCGAAACCATGGGATTGTACGAAGAGTCGCCCGTAGTTGGTGTCATCGTAGCCGTTTACTATCTCGGTTGTGCAGTAGGCGCGGTCCTTTTCTCCAAGCTTGCTGATGAGCTGGGGAGGAAAAAGAGCATCTTCTTCAGTCTGGCTACCGCTTCTTTGGGAAATCTGCTCATGTTTGTCAGCGGTATGGGCATTTTGGGAAAGAGTAGTCAAATTGCCTTGGGCATCATGTTGACAGGGAGGGTTGTAATGGGTCTAGGTGTTGGAGGCATCGACGCGGTTATACCAACCTATTCCTCGGAGCTGAGCTCAGACGACTCTCGCGGAAAAGCACTAGCCCAGGAATTTCAGTCCAACATCTTCGGCCTGGTAATGGCGTTTGGCATCAACCTCCTAGTCACGATCCTCCTTGGCAAGCAAAATCAGTGGGCCTGGCGCATCCCAATTATCGTCATGCAGATCTACCCTGTCCTTCTCATTGCTTTCGTCGAGCGTCTTCCAGAGTCTCCGCGTTGGTTTATTTTCCATGACCGTCAGGATGATGCGAAGAATGCACTGGAGGACATCTATGGAGATCAAGGAAATGATAAGCTTGAAGAGCTCCTGGAGCAGCACGACAAGGAAAAGGATGAAAAGGCTGGCTACATGGATATGCTGACACCAGGAAACCCGCAGTTCCACCCTACAATGATCACAGTCATGTCTCAGGTGAATCAAGCGTTGACAGGATATGGCGCGGTTAGCGTGTACGGGCCGCAGATCTTTGAGGTATGCAAGCCCGAGTCTCAAGACTCTGACACAGTAGGATGATACTAACGCACAAACATAGTTACTCGGGTTCTCAGTCCGCACCTCGGAATATCTTACTCTAGGAAACTACACCTCCTACTTTTTTCTCATGACCCTCGCATGGCTTCTTATCGACGCCATTGGTCGTCGTAAGATCCTCATTCACGGTTCTGCTATCCTAGCTACTTCCTTTGCGCTTCTCGCTCTCTTTGGAGGCCTAGTAGCAAACTCCGACTCGCTGCACATCCCCATATACATTCCTGGTATAATCGGTACCGTCATCCTCTTCGTAGCTACCGGTGCTTTTGGAATCGGTTGGCTCGCTACTGTCTGGCTGTTCCCGACCGAGGTGTATCCTACCACTGCCCGCGCACAGGGCACTGCCATTTCTGTCATCATCTGGGGTCTGGCCAACTTTGCCATCACATTTCTTACGCCCGTACTCTTCAACAACTTGGACTATTATATCTTCCTCGTGTTTGCAGGTACCAATACGTTTGCCGGCCTGTGGACGTATTTCTATCTCCCGGAGACGGGTGGACGCACCTTTGATGAAAACATGGAGTTCTTCAAGGAGGCCGCGGAACATGGCACTTGGAGGGTTAGTAAAGTGGGCAAGGGCGAGTGGAAGAAGATGGTTTATCCCGATCCTGAGGGCGAGGGTAACGTGGACGCAGAGCGCGTGCCCTTGTTGCAAAGGCTAGAGGATCAGATTCCCAATGTGAATAGTGGATGAGTGGATTGGCGTGCAGTGTGCTGAAGTAGAGTACGCGATTGCCTTACTTGAACATGTTGGCAAGCCAGTGTAAATACGGTTTTGGTGAAAGTAATTGATCAAAAAGCTAAGCAAAAAAAAAAAGAGCATGTGTAGATACGTGGACAAAATGATATCACCAAGAATCACCAGTAATTATCAAAGTAGAACAAAAATTGAATACTGTATGACTTAGACTGAAGCGGATATATTGGTAGTAGAAGGTCATAATATCAGTCTGGTGCACCCAGCGAGCACTCAGCATCTCTCACATACGAATAGACAGAGTTTGAAAAGCTTCAGCCTAGAATACTGCTTGATTTTTCATCTAAGATGCGCTAGCCTCATGACTGGCGCACCAACCCTTCTGCACCATGTATCCGGACCCTCTGATTCGCTGGATTTAGGGGATCAACCTCTAGGGATCGGAAAGTCTGCCATGGTTCACTGAATGGGATGGAATGTTTTTCCTGAGAAGACGCTGGACGAAGAGTCGATAACGAGGTATGCGATAAAGTTGAGGAAGAAGAAGAAGAGACAAGACTAGGCAAGTAAAGTGGGCTAGGCTGCATCCAAACTGGTAAAGTATCCATTTCGATTTACGGTACGAACGGGGCTACAAGTGTGACTTTTAAAATCACGTCTATCACTTTCTGCCATCAACTTCATGAGCAACAGCATAGTACACAAACCTATTCTGTTGCCTATTCAGCCAGCCCAATTCACAGATTTCGGACGTCTTTGTTCGGATTTAACATTGTTCATCCTTTGACCGAAGCCCGAGTGGCTGGTCTGAACTCCCTTGTTTTAGGCACCAGGATAAAGCCCGCTGGTGTTGGTCGAACAATGCGATGTCGGACATATCGGAGATGTTGTCTGTCTCAGTCGGACGAAGCTGACGCGCCTCGCCCCATTGTAAAAGTCACGAGCACAGACCAATGAAATGTCGGCACTCGCTGTTGCGAGAGAGAGAGACGGCCAAAGTTAAAGTTTGAAAGTCAAACTAAGCTCTGTTAAGGATGATGGACATTGCTTGGTGCGAATATGTCTGAGCTGACGCAAGGAAATGTGCCGCATACTCTGTGTTCGGTTTTTACATAAAGCTCACAGGCTACCGTGATTGCGAGCCACCCATCATCACTGTCAACCACCATTTTAACTTCGTTAGATTGAGTACCCCTCCACATCCTCTGACCGGAAGCGGGAGGAAGCGGGTTCCACACGTGTTTCGATACTTGACAAGTCGCTGTGTTGTTACTCGTGAGCATAGCTAGGCCCCGGCCCCAACCAATCATATCGAAGGTGTTTGTGAGCAAGCAGAAATAGGCGTAACCAGGGAGGGCAACGCGGTATATAGCCAAGTCCTCACCCCCTCAAGTCTTCATCTGTCCTTGCGAAGTCGCATTGTCGTCTTGTTCCCTCAATCTGTTGTATTATATTTCCAGGAGCAAAGAGAAGCCTGTTGTAGACCTATCTTATCTGCTATTCATCACCACCCGAGCACGGACGGCAAGTCAACATGTCAACCACATACCTTTCAATACACGATCTCCTGCGCATAACATACACCTACGAGATGCAAACCATGGAAACTCAAGCGCAGTCTCAGCAACCCCTACTTCGTCCTCGCTCAGACTCTGCATGCTCGGTAAGCTACTGCTGTCTGCTTCAACAGAGCATGACTTTCCAAGTACTAACCCACGAGGCGCAGATGCCAGAGATATGCGCTCATCTCTCGCCACCTAGTCCGAGGCTCTCTTCTACGTTCGCAAACGGAGAAGAGTTAGAAACAGACTTTACCGACTTGTTCAGCCAGAAGAAGAAAGCGAGCATCTGAGCGAGCAGCGTTCCGCTCGTCCTCGAACCGAGTTTCGAGGCTAGACAGAAGAAGTGGTGCCGAGAAGGACCTACAACGCTCAGAAAGGAACTCCCATCTCAGGAACGAGGGAAGGTAGGCAATGGAGCGCCGTGATCATTCGGTCCCTTGGCACAATATCAAATGCTGCAGGAAGACGTCGTTTGCTGCGTGGACTCCACTCCTATGCCACCGGCTTGCTTTCCAGGCCCGCTGCTTACCGTCCGGGGAGTAAATTAGGTGAATTCTGTGCTCGTCTCTCGTCAAGCATTCGGCACGTCCACGACAATCAGAGTTTATGAGCCTACAACCGTCTCTCCCTATCCTAGTCTATCTCACTCATACAAGAAACGGTAAGCCTGGTCATAGAGGGACTAGAGGTCATAGAGATACTGTTCCTACGCACACTGGACTGACCTCGCGCACGCGTCGCTGGCTGCGCGAGAGGGGAGGAGTCATTTGGCATTGTACACGAACAAAATAGCGGGCCAGTTTTGTATATGGCATCTGGTACACGTGTCTCGTGATGTAGCGCCTGTTTGGATGTGAGAAGTGTACGCAATTGCGCCCTGTATCTCATTGTAGTACTTTGACGTTGTCACCGTTCCTGTTTCTTTTTCCTTGGTAGAATCTCGACTTAGATAAGTGAGAGGCTGTAATTGTCTGATGTATCGAAATCTTCTGTCGTTTTGTGAGGCGCATCCACAGTTACACTAGGCAGCTTCGGGAAATGCCGAATCCCTGAGAACGGCGCACCTGCTATGTGGCGTACGGAGCAGTTTGTTTACCTTTCTTACACAGACGCATGTCAGCAGTTATGCAGTCTCTTTTTGGGCTCTTTGTGGCGTTCCAAAGTTGGCCGTTATAAGCTCTAGGTTGAAGTGAACAAATTGCAGCAGGCGGCCGCATTCAGATTAGGCCATGCTGAATGCGGAGGTAAATATACACGCAAGGCATCCAAAGCTGCCATGTAGGTTCTATTATCACCAGCCGTGTATCGATGACAGTTGTGTACTCTTTTGCCGGGCTTGAATCTGAGATGATGAGCTCTTGTTGGCAGAGTGGCTTCTGTCGAAGGCAGAGCCTGCATCATGTTTCAATGGTTGTGTCTCTTTTTTATGCGATCAACTGGTTTCCTCGTTGCCAATCATAGCCAAAGCTACAAAAGCATTAACAAAGACCCTAGAGGTCTCAATTTAGTCGGTACAGAGGCCTTGGTCGGGCAAATAGCTGCCTGCTCTGCTCTGCAGTCGCCCTGACGCGGTGGCCGCAGCAAACAGTGGTGGAGGCCATGGTCCCTGGCAAAAAAAAAGCAAAAAAAGAAACAGGCAATAGCAACAACCTGGTCATAGCTGTTAGTTCACACACAGTACACACTCAGGGACTGGAGCGTGAGTCAAGAATATATGTATCTTGGCTGAAAGTAAGTCTCTGCCATGTCCTCTCCGGGAGCAAAAGGTTCAGCTGCCACACACCCCCTGTTGGTTAGCTCTTGTGGGTGTATGGACAGCCTACGTCCTTTCGCAGAATTCATGTTAATACTTACCTTGTTGAATTGTCGACTGCCGTGAATCGAACCTCTCGCCGCATTGCCGAACCTCGGACGCAGAATTCATGTTAATACTTACCTGGTGCCCGGCCCCCTCGGCCACTACATCCTCTGGCTGGATGCTGCCATATGCCACCCTATAGCTAGGTGCTGCTTAATGAGATAATGGTGGTTTTTTTTAAATATATATAGTCCAAGATGGTGAGCGGGTTTAGGTGTGAGATAGTGGTGAGCTGTGGCACGCTGGCACGCGGGGACACGGGCGTTCGTTTGGGCAGGCGAGGGGACACCACCCAGGGTCCATCCTAAGTGGTACGGCAAGTGCAGCCATCCCTTCTGATGCTTTGCCTCATAGTGGGATCCGTTGGGACCATTTTCCTGCCCATCCATGTCTTCTCTGGAGTCTTGACTTGCCACCTTCCTCAGTCCCCTACAGAGCCACCACGCAGCAACTATGCTTGTGGCTGGACCTCGATCCGCCGAGAGACTCTTCCATTTTGCCTGCCACCGCTTGCTCTGTGTTGCATGCATCGGGCGCGCTGGTGACGTGCCTGGGCGGAGAGTAGCCCTGGTGGGGAATTGACATAACGCCAGTCCCCCTCCATAACAACAACACTAACGCAGTGCCAACACTGTCGAGAGTAACGACGTGCTCTTGCTTATTGAAGCCTCACAATACTCTCGGACGAAGCAGCAACACGGTATGTGCCCCTGATTTCCTATGCGAGACCTTCGACGATGCGGCAGCCGATCTCAGCAACATCGGGCAAGCCACCAGCGCGGTGCTGATACCATCTAGGCCAACACAGTGATCTTGCTTATGGGAGCTTCAGAATACTCCAGCGGGAAACCACAATATAGTGTGCGCCCCTGATGTCTTCATGCAAGACTTTCGACCCGGCGGTGGGTTTCGTCGGCGGCGGTAGCTCAGCCACCTACGAAGCTGGTGACAGCCTTAACGATCTACCTCCACCAAGAGGGGGGCTCATGGAAGCTCAAGAGAATACAGTATGTACCCCTGATCTCCCCATACAAGACCTTTGACGTGGTGGCGAGTCTCGGCGACGACAGGACTCAACGACGTCAGATCAGTCGCCTACAAGGCTGGCGATGGCCTTGGGGCTCTACCTCCACCGAAGGGGGGACCCATAAAAGCTCCAGAATCCTCCAGCAGGAAGAAGCGATGCGATATGTGCCCCCGATCACCCCACACGAGAACTTCGATGCAGCGGCGATAAAAACAAAGCTGGCGACAACCTTGGGGCTGTGGCTTCACCAAAGGGACCCATAGAAGCTCCAGAGCATGCGATATATGCCCATGATATCATGCGAGATCTTTGATCCGGCGGCGTGTCTCATCGACGACTGGCAAGACATCTACGAGGTTGGCGGCAGTCTGGAAGACCTTACTTTACTGAGGGGAACCCACAGAATACCTGACGTGTTCTCAAGGTATGGGAGCCACCATACTGTACGTCCTGCATCTTCTTTGGCTGTTTTGTGCAAGAGGATGCGCAGGCTATGTGACGGCTGCGATGACAGCAACTATTCTCCGTGAATGAACTAACTGCCTCACAGGAATCAGGAACAGCCCAAGACGAGAACAGCTCAAGACGAGAACAGCTCAAGACGAGAACAGCTCAAGACG
>JAWDHC010000416.1:0-18101 GCA_036172615.1 Curvularia verruculosa
CGTCCGGTCACATGATTCCAGTCACGTGATCCAAGTCACGTGTCTGTACAACAATTACTTTAGACGTAGCCCTTTACAGGAGTAGTTAATTAAATCTTAAATGAGCACATAGATGTAAAGATTGTGGAGTCTGAGTAAGCTCTAAATATACGGAATTGATTCTGAGAGAATGATTCAAATCCTCTGGCTCTTCAAGCCAGTTCATCGGACGGACTTACTATGGTAACAGCCCTAAGTTCTGTCACTCCGATGCTATACGGTTTTTGCTCGGGATCAGCTTGAACTTCGAGACATGTTGTTATACAGAGCTATGATTGGCTGAACTTAGTATTAAGATACCCGATTAGTTTTAGTCTAGGTCTCGGGCAAAAACCGTATAGCATCGGAGTGACAGAACTTAGGGCTGTGACCTTAGTAATACTTGACTAGCGCCACTTGAACGATTATCTAATTTGATCGATCAATTGATCCACGGGCTTGATCAGCTGACGTTGATTATTCGCCATCATTCATGTGGTGCTCCACTGAGACAAGATTCTATCAGTTTAGAGTCTCTAAGCCACAAATGTAGCTAGATAGTCGACTAATAGTTAGTAATCGATTTCCTATTATATAGGAGATCTAGTTGTCGACTTTTAATAAAAGCTTGAAGGTGCAGAGCATTAGTAGAAGCATAGTCCGACTTTATGATGTAGCACAGAAAATCAGTGTAGGAGAGTATAATTGACGGTTGAACGAACCATGTGATTAAGAAGCAAATTCAAAGTCACATGCTAATTGTTTTCGAGCTTAAAGGCCTGATTGCAAAGGTTTTAGCGCTTCGACGAGGCAGTGGGCTAGGAAGGGCGTACAGGTAATGGATCAGACATACCTATCACGTGGACGGGTGGATCATCTAGGCAAAACACGTAGCATAATAGATACAGAAAGGTTGGGAAGTGACTACTTCATTATACTAGCCTTTGCACAAGTGACGTCTGAAGCGCGCTCTACATGTTGAGAAGCACTCGCTAATCGCCAATGAAGATCACAGCGATTGCATATTCTTTTTCCGATCCAGTTCCCTCCTTTGTTGTCTTTGCAGTAACATGTGTTCGAATTCGAGCTTTTGATCGGTTAGCGCATACATAAACCTACTAAATGAACGGTAACTTGTACGGACCACATGGTGCGGGCTTGGCGCACCAAGATGACCATATGATGTCAATATCCAAGAAAAATACAACACTAGGATACCTAAAGTTCTTGGCAGTGTAGCTCTTGGCCTCTCAGGCTTCCGTGTGAAATGGCTCACTTTGAGTGTGCTTGCATCTTCGTTACAAGCGAGACACCGAGAGCCCGACAACTTTTCTGGCCGAAACCAATTTTTTCCAAAAGCTTGGACTTCATAGATATATAAATAATTAGACATTGCCTAAATATTGAATCATTATAAAAACTCTACACACAGTGCTAGCAATCATTAAGACCATCTTTCCAATCTACAACATGGGCTCTCCTGTACTTGTTTTTGGCCCAAGTGGGGCAGTGGGTGGTGCTGCAGCCATCGAAGCACACAAACGCGGTGCCAAAGTTTACCTTGCTATGCGAGATACCAGCAAGAAACTTGAAGGAATTGAAGAAGATGAGAACAAAGATAGCTATATTCGCGTTCAGGCCGACCTCTCCAAGCCGGACGCTCTCAAGCACGCCGTCGAAACATCCGGGGCAAATTCAGCATTTGTTTATGTTGTACACGGGATGCAGGATGGCATGCGTAGCTCATTTGAGGCTCTCAAATTAGCTGGCGTGTCATACGTTGTGCTCCTCTCGTCGTACAAAGTTACAGACCCGCTCAGCTCCGAAAACAACATGAAAGAGCTCATCGGAGCTTCCCACGCGAAGACAGAGATGCAACTGCAAGAATCAGGCATTGGCTATACAGCTGTTCGTCCGGGATACTTCAACAGTAACATATTCTGGGGTCGCGATGATATGAAGGAGGATCAAGTCGAGCTTCTCTACCCGAATGCAATGTTTGACTACATTGCACCGGCCGACATTGGGGCAGTGTGTGGTGCGCTTCTCGCTGAGCCAAATCTGCGCCAGGAGGCTGGCCAATCCATGTACCTTTGTGGTCCAGAGTTCCTGACCCAACGTGAAACATACGACATTGTTGCGAAAACGCTAGGGCGTGACATCAAGATTAAGGAGATCGACGAACAGACATGGTATGAGAACTTTAGACGCATGCCACGGCTACTTTTGGATAGCTTGGCGTACGGCCTAAAGGAAGGCAACGCGGGCAAGAGTGTTTATAGTGGATTCTATGAGGAGGCTGTGAAAAACATAAAGAAATATGCAGGACGGGAGCCGACAAAGTTCGAGAAGTGGGTCGCAGAGAACAAAAACGCGTTTTCCTAACCATGAAATGCTGTGGGGAACATAGAGGGACAGCGTATGGAATCCATCAAAGGCGTTGCCCAAGGTTCGGTGTCGAAGAAGCTTGCTTTATCTCATTTCTCGACTTTGCAACTGTATACCTAAGGAGAACGGGCATAGACTGGTTTGTAGTCTTAATAAATCTAATCTAATTAAAAGAGACTAAGTACAAGCACAAAGAGACGGAACACACCCAAGTCATTCTTCCAATCCTGTGAGACCTCGAACGCTCTATGTAGGCGTACTCAAGTGTGTATGACAGCTGGGATATCCCTTGCGGGCCGAGCCATCCAAGCCGCAAAAGGGGTTAGCGCGGGGGACCCTGCCTACAGGACGACAGGGGTTCAGCGATGATCACGTTGACGCTGAAACCCATCCCATGCCCCTCTTGCAACAACCACGCGACGAGCCAAACCCCATACTGTCCTTATATCTGGTCCAGCCGCCGTGCAACTGTCAACCAAACACCACCGCCGGTACCTCTACGACCTCGCGTGCCCGGCGTTATGGCAGCATCCCTCGAAGTATCCCCGCCGGCGTCGCCCCAACCTGTCAAACACGCCGCAAATGATGCACACGCACACAGCTGCCCGTCATGCGGTCATAGCCTGAACACATCGGAACTTGACGAGGCGAGGCGGAAGATAGAGGAGCTAGAGGCGCAGATGGAGCGACTCAAAGAGAAGGCTACAGCAGCTGGTATGCGCCCAAGCACCCGCCAATCAAGCACCAGAAACCACAAAGTTTATGTAAACTGACACGCATTAGTCGACAGGTGCGCCGATTATGAGGACCAGATCCGTAGTCTGAAAGCCAGTCAGCGCATTCCCAGCCCCATGCGCTCACAAACGTCGCAATCCGATAGCAACTTCAACACGGCTTCTTCGCTCCCTGCCATTGACGCCGACCCACCGCGTCCCAGCACAGCAAACTCGGCGAAGGCTTCACGCTTTTCCTTCATAACGAGCCGCTTCCCTTCTCCGGGCAATACAGGCTCCATGCCCCCACCGCCCCCGCCAAAGGATGACCAGGTGCTGCTTCATGAGCTCGAACGGGAGCGGGCCCTGCGCGCCAAAGCCGAAGCCCGTGTACAGACGGTAGACACGGAGATTGAGGAGCTTAGTGTGCAGTTGTTTAGCCAAGCGAATGAGATGGTTGCCGAAGAGCGGCGAGCAAGAGCAAAGCTAGAAGAGCGCATAGAGACGCTCGAACGCAGAGACAGAGAAAAGATGGGCCGACTGGATCGCCTAGAGAAAGCTGTCAGTAGAGTGGAGAGGGTAAAGGCATTGCTAGGTGAGAAATTGGACATGGGGGCCGAAGTGCCTGCGACTGATACGTTGTCGCTGCCTCCGAGGAAATGAGTTGAACTTGGGATATCCTGTTGTGTCTTTTGGCGTTGGGTCATGTGTTACGATACCCATATACTTTTTGATATTTTTGCATTTTTGCATAGCATTGGGCGCTTTGGAGATAGACACGTTGGGCTGTGTACATAGTCAATTGCGAAGATACATATTCATTGCTAGCATCATCTGCCGGTGAACAGTCACGGTTGTTTATAAAGCTCTTTCGTAATGTCTCGCACACTTCCACTCAGCGTCCTCCAATTCATGCACAAACACAAAAACAAGCATATTGGAAATCTCCTTTTTGTTTCTTGCTCCTTCGTCGAAACGATATAATCACACCATAGCCACATCCGCCCGCACCTGCACCAATCCCAACCAAGGGACGCAAAATCTCTCCATCCACTTTGCACAGCCAATTAGCCTTCTTCTAGCCGTCTTTGTCAACTTAGAAACCGCTGCATGAACTATGGTGCCAAATTTTCAATGACTGAGTGCTACTCAATTGTCTACCGCCTATGTACATAGAAGATGAAGAAAAAGTAGTTTCCTTTTTTTGTCTAACCTGCTCTAGTATTATTTAGATTGCATCTACAATATCGTCCTTGTCTTGCCTATGCTAGTTGAATTGTCTTCTTGATAGTTCAGACAACTTGAAGACGATTTCAGCACTGCGAGCTGGTAGGCAAAATTGCAACCAGAGGCGTAGAGATGGCAATGCTATCACATGTATCTCGCTCAAAAATTGTGACTGGAAGAATTATTCTTGATTGGCAAGAACGATTGGTTGCTCATACTGTAGAGTCACGGTTGTTGCTGTGGAGACTTTTTGGTCATGTCTTGTTGGTCAATTTCTGATGACCTTCTTGCGTGATTGGAGCTTCTCTGTTGACTCCAGAAGCATCTTGTGATAGAAGAAGTTGTATTGACCGTGGATTGGATGGTAGCTATGTTGTTGCCTAAGGCCGTCCTATAGCATTGGCTGCTGGTAAAGAGGGTATTGGTATGGGCTCCGCCTTGAAATTTTTCTTGGTTGATTAATTTGTGCTTTCTGAGTATAAAGAGATGATCATCTCCCTGTTGCACTATCCCTATCTTCATCCATCATCAATATCCCACGCACACTTCCATTAAGCCAAACACCCATCCAGCTCCTCAACACACCAATACACCCATCTCAAAGACAAAGTAAAGCATCTCTTTACCTCATCATCAAGTAAGTAAGATACTTCTCTTACTTAGTACTAAGCCTATAGCTAACAAGTTTTAGAATGGTCTCCAAATACTCCAAGACCAAGGGCTACAAGTCCGCCCACGTGGACCAGGCGCGGATGGAGCGGGAAAAAGCCCAACGCGTTCAAGAAGAATTCGAGGCCTACCAATACCTCCTGAGGGACACGGACAACAGGCCTGTCCCCAGTCACTACCGCACCCCGACTGGCCACCACATGCAAATCGTCCCCTACCAGGGGGGCTGGACACGGCGAGAGGTTTCTACCGAGGAGCTGCAGTTGGCTCCCGGTCACGCTTGGGTGCCTTTTCCACCCGTCGCCATGCCTGGGACAGTAATGACTGTCCAGCAAACCTTCTTGAGCAATCCGCTCATGTACGTCGCCGTGAAGCCACAAGAGATTGGCTTCAACGACCTCGGCGAGTACGCCGACGAGGAAGGAGGCCGGTACAGGAGCTACCAGCTCCGGCAGCTCACCATCATTGAGACTGCCCCCGGCATGTTCGACTACGAAGCGGTAATATCAGCCGTCTTCGATCCTTCCCGCGAGCATATTCGTGTATACGAATATGGCCTCGTTACCTGCGTAGCGCCAATTGCTCAGCAATTGGGCTGCACCTTTCCTGCCGCACCGGTCTCGCCACAACCGGTGCCAGTTCCTCGTGTGCTTGAGCTTGGGTTTCAACAACCCATGCTTGAGCTAGCCCCGCAGCAGATGCCGGAGCCTCAATTCCCCATGGACGGCAGCAACTCGACGCCAGAGTCGGGTTCGGGCTTCAACAGCGCTGTCGCTTCAACTGTCCCCAACGATGCTGACTTGGCAAATGGGGTGGGCAAAGGAGATGAGAATGCTACGTTTGATCTTTTTGATTTTGATAGCTTTGAGGTCTTTGGCGATCTTGGTGACCTTGGGCTTGAGTGATTTATTCATTTTTTCTCCTTTGATCGACGCGGTTTGTAGTTTTCCTTGATGTTTCTTTGCTGCGTTCAGCGTGAGTGTTTTTCTTTTTTTTCATGGTGTGTTTTTACATGTTTTTCTACTTGCGTATTGATACCCACCACTTGCTAATGGAATTTTCGTCTTCTTTTTTAATCTAATTGACTTGTGCACAAACCTCACACTTAGCTCTGATATATCATTTCACTGAACATGGCCTACGCATAAAGACTGAGAATATCTGCCAGGTGCGAATGGCAACAGTTTGATTCATTCTCGGTTGCCGAACTACCTAGTATCGCCACAAACACAGTCGGCGATCGTAGAAACTTGTCGATATAAACGTCCTCTGGCCCTGGTCATTGAGTTCTGGTTGCGAATCACTGCCATAGTTCATGCTCTCGTGTTCTTCAAACTTTGCCAGGACCTCGATTTTCCAATCCCCAGCATTCTTCGTCAATCTGACAATCCTAGTACCGGCATGCATACAGCTTACAAGCAGGAGGATCGCCTCGGGTGGTGGCTCTGACCTCCACTTCTCCACGCCGTGATGTGCTGGCAGCTTAGGATTGCGGTCAAGCAGCTTGAGCCGCCAAACCCCACCTCCAAGATTACTTTCAGCAAGCACTTGTCTGCGGCCAGAGATAGGTACGTGGACTAGTCGAATATGGTCGTCGTAACTACCGGTAATGACAAGAATGCCCTGACTATCCAGATGTACAGGAAGAATAGCGGTAACACCGGCACCATGTATCTTCCCATCCATCCAAGGAACACTTACGCCTGAGCCATCGGATAGTTCAGCAAAGCGCAATGTACTGTCGTCACCTCCAGAAAGTATTCCAGAGCCGTCTGGGAGAAACGCCAGAGTCCAGGCTTCCAGATCGTGCGAGGCAACCTCCAACTTGGTAGGGGCATCATCTTCGCTCTCAGTGTCGATGACACCAAGACATACTTGGCCGTTGGAAAGCGTCATACCAACCATGAACGACTCTGGGTGCCAGGAGAAAGCAGTAATGAGCACATCTTCGGGAAAATACTGAATCGTCTTGATGTGGCTAATAGTAGGGTTACGATGCCATGACTGAAGCTCATAGATGGCAAAAGCGCCTGTCGAAGTTGCAACGCCAAAGTTTGAGCTTGTGACGTGGGTCAAAAAGTGAATGTCCAGAATGGCCGACGGCGTGGACAGGGTCTCAATAATGTTGCTTCAAAGGTCAGTATTTGGCTAGCACACAATCATTGGTTTGTATTTGTATTCTACATACACGTGATCACCATCCACTTTTACTAAGATCAAGCTGCCGTTGCGCTGCTGATTTTTGGCACTGACTTTGCCATCTTGCGGAGCACTCCCTGCGGCTTCCTTGTCGTCCGACTTCTCAAGGTTGTATGTGCCAATTACGGCATACTGCGGATTGAGTGGGAAGAACTCTATGCAGCTGGGAGGCAAGTCGAGCCTGAAAGACGTGAGCGATCGTATCGAAGACATTTTGCTGAGGGAAATAGTAAATCTCAATTTGCAACCTCGTTCTGGTTAGTGGGGTTGAACTGACTAAGCACCCCCAGTGACGTTACTGCCCAACTCCTTCTTTCCCTTCTCCTCTTGTCTCTCATAAGATCCACCGTCAGCCGCTTGCATCCATGGAAAAGCTCAGGCAGAAATTGCAATCGCCAATCAAATTGTCCCCCATGTTAAATCGTCGCATTGATGCCTTGCTTCGCCCCAATTGTTGCCTACACTAGTCCCAAAACGTGCAACACCTGACTTCGCGACATTCACTACACCAATCTATTAAAGTAATCTACGAGCGCGTTTTTTTCGTGACAGAACACACTCTTCAAAGATTTTCATTTCTCTCATTGATCTGCACGAGCCATTGATTCCCAGAATACTTTTTGCAACTCATCATGTCTGATGCTACAGCTTCTACGCAGGCATTTGCATCTGGACGTTACTCCAAGCGCAAGAGGACTCAAGTTACATATCATCTCGATGATCTAGACTACTCAGAAGATGAATCTGACTTCGAGAGCCCCAAAGCAAAGGTGCGATGCACTGCCCAGTGCGCAGTCATGGCTCATACTAACGGAGCTTTACCAGAAGCCCAAAGCCAAAACAACCTCCAGACCGTCTCCACCGCCTAAGATCTTTCGCTTCTTGGATCTGCCAGCGGAGATTCGGAATGCCATTTATAGCTACACTCTGTGCGATCCATCTGGCATCAACATTGTCGGAGCATTCAAACAACGGCGGCGTACCGTCGTACGCATGCCTGCAGAATTCATCAATACCCCGACTGGCCTCCAAAGGCGGATCCAAAGATACAAGAACGAAAGGAGCCCTGAACACCGCAAAGCTCTTCCACTCATTCTGCCATCACTGCTTCTAGTAAATAAACAAATCTATTCGGAAGCTGCCGACATTCTATACAGCAACGAACTCGTCTTCATCGACAGCTCCTCACTCTATGCCTTCTTGATCAATATCGGACCTTCTGCCACCCGTCGCCTCAAGTCGATCCGCCTCATGGGCTGGGAGTTCAGTCGCGGAAAATCAACGTACAATCACGCCTGCTTTGCCTTGCTTGCCTCGGCCACCAACCTGACATCGTTCCACATCGAAGCGCCCATTGGCTACTGGCGATCCAAGAACCTCGGCGCCGACCAGTTCTATCGCGACGCATTTTGCTGGCTTGAGGCTTTTGGCACCGCCAAAGGAAAGCGCGATGCTGCAGTCGATATTCTGCATCTGACCGAGGCTTGCTTTCCCATCTACCGGGACCATGATAGCTCAACATCGCATGCAGTGAAGGTGGAAAATTTCAAGGCCAGGCTGACGGATTGCTTGAACAAACGCCATGATATGCTGATGGCGGGGCCAAGCAAGCCAGCGAAAAAGGCGAAGAAGGCGCAGACTTTGGTTAAGTAGTAAAGGCGTTGACGGATTTGGATTTTCTTTTTTTTTTCATGACAGAAGTCGAACTGGAAAGAGCACCTCAGCATATGCATTTGAGACTTGAGCGAGACAGGCATGGCATGCATCGTTGACGTTTTTCCTTTCTTTTTCTCCGTTCACTGATCAAATTGATTGAAAACTGTTTTGTAGACTCTCCGAAAGACACAGTTTTTTGGCTTCCGTTCTCTCTCTCTCTCTCTCTCAAGACACAATAGAGCACATGTACATGAAACGATTATGATATGAAAATGCAAATGCCCAAACGCAAGAGTGCAATAAATTCATATGATATCATGCTAACTAGCATTACAACATGGGTATTATTCTATCTATGCTTGTCCACCCAAACGAGAGACAGCAGAGGAACTAATCCTCTTTGCCGCCACCACCCTGCATAGGAGCCGTAAAAAAATATGCTTCCAATCGTCATGATCATCATCGTCGTGATCGTCCATGCAGATGAATAACATCGAACGAGAAACCCCCCAGATTATTAGACAACATCCATCACTGACACTCTCATCATCACCTCAACACCAATCTGCCCAACATAACACTCAATGCCTCTGCACCTTCCCTCCCTTCTTCTCCTAGCAAAGCTTCAATTTTCTTAACGTGCTCTTCTACTTTCCCCCTCAGTTCGGCAATAACTCGCTTGCTATACTCGAAGCTACCTTTGTCCTCCATGTAGCGGAGGGCGTAGCGTTTTACTTCTTCGTCTGTCGTCTTTTGCTTGAGAATGTTGATGAGAATTTGGTTCGCGGGATCGGCGCGTATGGCGTGGATGACGGGGAAGCTGAATTTGCCTTCGGTGAGGTCCTCGCAAAGGCCTTTCAGTGAGGCATAGCCTGATGTTGGGGAGAGGTTGAGGTGGTCGTCGAGGATCTGGAAGAGAAGGCCGATGGTGGAAACGAGTGGGGCGCAGTCACTGGGTAGGGTGGCATGTTAGCTACTTTACTTGTTGATAATGAATTCTTGGATTTAGCTCCAAGAATAAAAAGCAATCAAGGACATACACTTCAACTTGCGACTCTGCTTGCATGAGTTTGATGGCTAGGCGGAACAGGCCGCCTGTCTTGTTGCCCACCATTTCCAGGTAGTCTGCTTCACTTGGACATGTTAGACTGTCTCTCCAATAAAGATCCATGCCCTGGCCCCTATGCAAATTCAGCAGCTCCTCTGTGAATATCTCAATGAGCTTAGGGTTGTTCATGGACAGCAGGAGAGACAGTGCGCGAAAGTAGACATAGTTGGCCGAGTTTATGGTCTGCGGCGTGCCGAATATTGCGTGAGCGACGGGAATTCCACGGCGCAGGACAGACGAGTCTTCTACATCATCGACGCTGCAGAATAAGAGTCAGCCATGAAGCTTGAGGGGTCTGAACACGTCGGGATACACACAGCAGACTCGAGGTATGCAACATGCCCACCACTTTTGTGATAATGTCCAGTCTTTCCGGCGGCACCTTGAGCCACTTGTTGAAGGCGGCTATGCACTGACTGCGAATGTCCTTGCCCGGATGGCCGTACAGGTAGTCGTATGGGCCTAGCAATATGCGCTCCTTCTCTTCTGTCCAGGCAACACCATTTCCATAGATGAGCTCTTCCCCAATGCCTTTGGCGTGTTCCGAGGGCGGGGATAGCGGTGTGGGGTAGTTTGAGGCGTCGTCCAAGGTTGCGATGGGGTGCTGCGTATTGTCCATGTTGGAGTTTAGGTAGGGCGCTGTGGCGTGTGGCTGCTGGTCAGACAGATGAGCATTCAGCGGCTCGGCGGAGTGGCTTGTCTTGCTTTTCTTGCTCTGACCCAGCCAGTCGATCTCGCTAAGCGGGCGCAGAACCGATGTTCGCGCAGACGGCTGCCTGAGACTGCCAAGGCACTAGGGTTTGAGATGCCCGTGGAGCTCGTGCGGGGCGGAATGGCGTTGGGGGAAGCAAAAGGGTGGGCTGAGGACGAGGCCGACATGGTTCAAAGGAAGCCCCAAGCGGGCGAGAGAGAGAGACTTATAGCTATGGCGGACACAACAGCGCGCAAAGCGATGACGGCTACACTGGCCCGAATGGGAGGATCTGTTCGTCCGAAGGACGGCTTGGAGCTGCAGGATGCGCCGTGACAACAGGGCGGACGACCGATAGTCGTGTGCGTGTGCAACGGCGGCGGCTCTTGGATACGCGCGGAATGCGGAGGTTACGGGGCGCGTTTGACGAGTGGATAGTGTTCGATTTCGTGTTTTGCTAGACGGAGAAGAAGAGAAGGAGGAGAGAGGAGAAGCACAGCACGGCGCTGGGGAGGGACGAGTTGGCAGGATTAGGCCGACTTGCGCGGTGCATCGTGGTCCATTGACGCCGTCTACCACAGGCACATGCTCGCACTCATCAAATGGAAGATGCATGTATGACGACGCCAGGCTAGGCGTTCGCTAACACCCTGGACAGAACGCCCCACTGAGCCACGCCCAGCCCGCCACTGGCCGAAGCATGCCATGGCATACCACGCACATGAACATGAACTATCACGAGAGAGAGAGACACATTAGGCACGCCAACTGCACAGTCCCTCAAGCGGGGACTACTGCTCTCTTGAATTCTAGCCATCCAGACTGCATTCGCTGCCGCAGGCTGGAAGTAGCAGCAAGCCTCTGTCCGTCTGCAGTGCAGCATTATATATTATACAAATGGGTCCTTTTGTGCCAGAAGACGGGTAAAGAAACGGATGATGGTGGTGCTCCAAGCCTGCCAGATGGCCTCCCCCTAAACTCTTCCAGCGCTATACGGGTATGCAAAAGAGGAAACAAAAAAGAGAAAAGGAAAAGAATATCTAGAGTAAGACAATAAATGTAATGAGTAGAAGGTAGGCAAGGAGAGTGATACAGCCCCAGTGTAGAACCATTTTGTATCTAACACACAAGGAAAAAGGGTAATGCCTGATGCTGTAGTCGTACGTCGTGACAAAGAAAAAAGGGTGAGGGACCAAGAACCGCCAGACGATGCATCCAGGTGGTGGTGGTGGTGGTGGTGGTGGGGAGGAAACAAGGAAAACAAAATCAAATGAGGGTATAGGTGTACTGTAGTATCAAGGCTCTACATCGCCTGGTTGTATGCTAGCCATGCATCATGCGCTTCGCGGAGGACTGTGTGCTTGTTAGCATCCATGTCAAGCGACCACGGAAACACAAGTACTTACTTTGCAAGACCTGAGCTTGCGCCATGTGTGTCTCGCAAGCACACTGCAGGGTGCGACCGTCGACAAAGTCCAGGACGACGCTGTTGGGCAGCTCCTGTCGATCCTGGTCCGGGGGATATGGTGTGCGGAAGTCACTGAGGTGGAAACGCTTCACGATGCCCTTCTCGTTGTGCTTGGAAGGGCTGAGGACGAGATTTCCCATGGAATCAATCTCTACCCATCTTCGCTTCCACAGCTGTTGCAAAAGTTAGCACACGAAGCCAGACAAACATGTCTGCAAAATTAGACTCACCAAGGTATCTGGAAACTGAACATTCAAGTCGCCCACGTGCATCGGAGGCGGCGGCTCTCGCAGCGATGCCAAAGACGTAGAGCGCATGTCGCTCTCCGGCAGCCCCAAGCCGCTGCCGCTACCTGAGCTCTTCCAGGGCATGGACGACATGGATGAAGACATGCGCTTGAACATTTTGGTTGTACGCGACTCTTTCTTGTCCTTCTTGTCCTCCTTCCTCTCATCCCCATCGTGACTGTGGATCGACGACTTGCTCTCGCTCATGCGGCGACCAAAGTTCCTCCATGTGCTCTCCGATGATGTCCTCGAAGGTGCCTGGCTCTGCTCCCGCGAGTGCGACGACGAAGTGTCGCGAGAAGCCGGTGGTTCCTGCTTCGGCTGAGGAGGGCTCATGGGCGGGGGAATGGCCTGGTGGTGGTCAATGATCAGAGGGCTTTGGTGGAGATCCAGAGGTGTGCTTTCGGTCGGCATCGACAAGGTTGGGTTCATGGTTCGCTCGTCACGGACGATGCGTGCAGTGACCTGGACAGACTCTGGCTTCTCGGCTCCCTGCTGTACATTGTATACCGTTGCCTTAATTGGGCCCAACGGTTTTCGATCAATCATAGATGCCGAAGACGAAGGCCGTAGCAGTGGGCTTCCACTACGCGAGGCAGAAAGTCCATTTGGCGACGTCTCAAGTGGCGACGAGGCAAAGAAAGAAGACTTGCGTTGAGCAACGGATGAACTGGGTGCACTCAGGGTAGCGGGGTTCACAGAGGTCGACTCCCTGTTGGTCTTCTCAGCAAGCGCTTTGATTCTTTGCGAGATGCCAGAAGAAACATTGATCTTCTTGGGAGCCGACGTGTCCGACCTTGGTGGCGGAGGCCATCCGCCAGACACCTTGCGAGCGACGGGTTGTTCGGGTGAGGGACGCGTAAGGGTAGGGTAATTTGATGATGCTGATCGTGGGGGCGTCGACAGCTCAGCTTGCGAAGTCGATTTGCGTGGGAAGAAGGGCATAATGGGCGATTTGGACACCGACATGGGTTTGGCTTCATGCACTGTGGCACTCTGCAGCTCTTCCATGAAGGAGTCGTCGGACAGGTATTCAGTCTCGGAGTTTTCCGCACTGACGTGTAGTGGGTCGAGGAGCGCACGGCGCTTCCCCTTGGATTCAAACCAGCTGTCCCTCTTGGAGCCGGCAGGCGCCAGCATAGACTCTCTGTTGCTCTTTGTGGCGGATTGTTGTTGCGGCTGGAGTGCCTCATCTGATGGCATATATATGGTGGACTCCCGGTTCGAGGGGCGGCGCGTGTCGGTATCGTCGTCGTCGGCGGGCCTCAGCGTGTGCCTCCTGCTGCTGTCTGCATCGTCGAAAGAAGGTGCCCGTTGGGTGATTGCAGGTCCTTGAGTATGCTCGTCTTGGGTGTCGGTGGGGAGAGAGGAAGTGGTGCTGTCTGCGACCACGGTGGGAGTGCTGTCGACGGATTGTTCTTCGTCCAAGGGATCAGGAGCTTGGGGCTCTAGCGCACCCTGGCAATTTAGTGGGTCGTCTAGTCCAGTCTCATCTTCGGACAGGGACGACGGCCGCGTTGATGGTGCACCAGACGAACCGTGAGTTTGGGCGGATATGGGCGAGGATATCGACACCGTAGAATTCAGGTCATCTGGCTCGGTTGGATTGTCTGCAAACGCCAATCCTGAACTGCTCGGGCACTGGGAATTGGGCAGATGGTCACCAAGTAATGTCTCCCTGCTTGCGTCGGGCTCATCATCTCCTTGTTCTCCTTCTCCTTGTCCTTGGTCTTGTTCGTTCTCTTCCTTGTCCTCTCTGTTGTCATGTACGGTAGGGGTGATTATCGCGGAGCCAGTCGCGTGCTCTCCGGAAATTTGATCAACCCCCGCGTCACCATCTCCCTTGGTCGGCATCTCGGCATCTACAGTCGACCCCTCAGTCGTAGCAGTAGTAGTAGTAGTAGTAGTAGTAGTAGTAGTAGTAGCAGCCTCTTCAGCAGCCTTGTCCTTCTTGGCCTGCTGGGCTTGCTGCTTCTTGCGCAGTTCCAGAGCCTTCATCAGCCTTGTCCGCTCTTGTGTCGTTCCCGAAGCGCGAAGGTGGCTCTTGTACGCAGTCACAGGCATAGACTTGACACTGACGGGCGAACGTGGCGTGTATAGCGACGAAACCGGCGACTGTGGCACTTCGGGCATTGGAGGTAGCTCAAAGGGTTGAGGAATCGCAATGGAAGGAACCTTGCTAGACGAAGCAGTCTTGGGCTCCTTCTTCTGGGTGGCCTTTCGCGTTGCAGAGCGCAGCCCCGCAGGTAGCGAGGACACCTGTCGTGCAAGGTCCTGTGACGTGTTTCCTGACGTGGCTGGACGCTTTCCCTCGAGCGACTGACGCGGCCGTGGACCCAGCTTGACCTTTGGTTTTGTGTACTGGGCATAGTAGTGTTCGTACAATTCGTTGTAATCTGGGCGCGTCGTCTGGGAAGAACTCCTCGGGTCAGGCCCGCCCTCGAACAGTGAGTCGTAGTTTTTAAACGTGTTGGACATGCTGGACGAGCCCGCGTCTTCTGAAGCCTTAGAGCCTTCGGTTACCGTCTCCATGGTGACATGGGAGATGTGCGGCGTGATCTTGTGGCCCACAACCTTTTCCTCAAGGATCAGTGGGACCGACTCGGTTTGCGAGGTGATGGAGCCGCTTCGTTTTGGTTCATCGTCGTCAATGCCTTCAGAGGGCTCCATGATTGTAGGTATGCTTTCTTTGGCTGTCTCGGATGATGCCAACCTCATTTCTCCATCTGCCTGACATGTTTCCTCGGCAGTCTCCGGGATCCAGCTGAGTTTGGGTCCACGCGACGAGCCGCTGGACGAAGAGCTCGAGGGGGCAGCCGTGTGCAGGCTGCAAGCCGAGGCGAGGGCGGCATCGCTAAGTTCCTCTGGAGTGGAGACGGATAGGACAATATCGTGGGGCGCAAACTTCTCGGTGACGTTGATGAAGTGGACAGCGACACGTGCTAGAAGGAGCAGTCAGCAGCAAGTCATGGGACGAGGAGCGCACTTGGTGGGGGGGGATGTGCGGTACCTTGCAGCAGGCGCGAAGTTCCGTCGGGCACGTATTTGACCAAGACCTTGCGACGGCGATACAGCAACAGACCATAGAGCGGTGACTTTTCCTCATACTGGGCCACGGCAGCGCGCGCCTCGCCGGCTCCGCCAGTCCCCCGCTTGAGGAGTTCGACAGAGTCTCTGGAAGTGTAGTGTAGCAGAAACCTATAAGACAAAAGGCAATGTCAGCTTGTGGGCGCGCGAAGCAGGGCAATAGCAAGAGAGAGTCGTACCAACCGCCAGCCTCGGCAAGAGCGCTCTGGTAGGCCTGTGTGACTTCTACATTGTCTAGGCCGTTGAGCGACATGATGGAGGGCGTGGAGCTGTGCGAGTGGGGGCAGGCAGTCCAAGCCGTGCGTTTTCAGAGCAGAGAAGGCGGCTTTCTTTTTGGACGTTGCTGATGGTAGGCGACGGGGAATCAAGATATCCAGGAGGCCCAAGCTGGACAGGGGGGTGTGGGTTGCCACGGCTGGGGATCCGTCGTGAGAGCAGACAGACAGACAGAGCAGCAGTGACGGCGAGTCTCAAACAGGCACGGCACTGGCCATGGAGAGGGCTGATGGCATTGGAGCAGCAGCGTGGACAGCGTCGAGCGTTGCACCACCTGCACAAGAGAGAGAAAGTGGCAGTGAAGTGCAGAACCGACGGGCGAACGTGGAGACGCCGCGTTTCAGGCACATGGCTCGCTCAAGCCAGGGGTTGGGCCGGCGCGCTGCTATGGAGACGCCCAGAGCGAACGCCCCCCTCTGCAGTGCCGGCCCGGCCTATCTCTTTTCACCGGTAGAGCACGTCCATACTAGCAGCAGCGATATGTGTGTAGTACGCTTGTACATACATTATACAGGTCGACACAAAGGGGCCTATGGATACGCCGTCTGGGGTGTGCCTGCGCCATTAGACTTAGAGTACCGTCTCGCAGTCGTGCATGCATTGATTAGACCAACGCAGGAACCCAGCACGGTGCCATGAGTGTTCCTGAAGCGCATCGAGTCGCAGCCGGACGCTTTGCATGAGTCTGGTGACGATATCGAGAGTACGACGACTGGTGGAGGTGGTGGACGAGTATTCGGTATGCCTAAGGCCAGTGTTGCCCCAGATTGCTTGGCCAGCCGTTGGATTGCGTGACAGCAGCACAGATGGGGATTAGACGAGAAAGAAGCAATCCGTCGTTTCGCATGTTCCGGCCTGGTCCGTATTGGTTCGTTGAGTACTCATGTGTGTGTATGCAGTACAAGGAAGACTGGTCATGTCCTCAAGCTTCTCTCTGTAGGCCTGTTCCTGCCTGCTCCAGTCTACCAATGTCTTGGCAATACTAGGCCGACTAAACAACCACTCTCCGGGATATACCCTATGTCTTTTATTGTCTCTTACACATGACACAATATCATAGGCATCAGCACATACGATGCTTTCCATCATCTCCCCTCGGCAAACAACGCACGTCCAGAGACGCGTACAGCTAGCGGAGGGCTAGAGAGCCACCGTCTGTAAAGGACCCAGAGAACCATGATGCCGCTATCTATTCTGCCCCGCATCTGTATGGGCCGCCAGCACTTCCAAGACCAGTCACAGTACTACTTTCTCCGCCCCTTGCAGCCTGTACCCTCGACCCGCATATCTACACCATGCAGCCAGTACTCCTTCGCTGATCGGACGGCAGCGGCCGAGCCGAGCACTCGAAAGAAACAAGGCAAGAAAAGAAAAGGCAGCCTTGTCTTCACCACACCAACCATCCTATCTCGCTGTCATCACTCTCATCATCATCAACAACAACAACAAACACTTTTTCAGCACCACACCTCTTCGCCGGTCCACTAGCCCCAGCCAGAAGGAAAAAGAAAAGAAAAGAACGACGACAGTCAACGGCGGCCACTCTTCCAGAAAAAGCAAACGCACAGCGAGATCCATCAAACCACCACCCACATTACAATACACCAGACGAAACCATGCCGCCCTCGCTCCCCGCAATCGCCACTCTCCCCCACGCCACAGACGACAAACTAACCCAAGTTCTTGACCTCCTCTTCGAGCCCTGCGACCTGCTCCACACCCTGTCCCTCCCCGTCCTGCGCTCCACCACCTTCCCCTCGTACGCTACCCTCATCGCCGCCGTCGGGTCCCAACTACGCGCTCTCGCCACCTCCTCCGACACCCAGCGCCTAGATGCCATTCTATGCGCGCACCCACGTCTAGGCGAGAAGAAAGTCGCCAGCGAGCAGAGTCGCGCCGAGCAAGCCGGTTTACAGGGAAGTGACGAAGAGCGAGAGCAATTGGCAAAGTTGAATCGAGAGTACGAAGATGTGTTTCCGGGACTGAGATATGTGTATGTCGACTCCCTTTTTTCTTTTTTCTTTTGGATGTGGAGCCCGAGTTTTTATTGATGCAAAATTTACTCTACAGTGTCTTTGTGAATGGCCGTCCGCGTCCGGAAATCATGCAGAATATGCGTGAGCGCATTGCAAGGAAAGATATTGAGGCTGAGCGCCAAGACGCCATCCAGGCTATGTGCGATATTGCACTTGATCGGGCGTCGAAGCTGCATCAGGAGTAGGCAAGTAGTGGGTGGTTTGAAATGTTTAGAAGATACATAGAGAGAGAGAGAGAGAGAGAGTGCAGAGCAAGCGGCACACATACCTGGAAATTC
>JAWDHC010000417.1:0-18071 GCA_036172615.1 Curvularia verruculosa
TCTGTACGATAGGTAGAAGCATACTCGTTAGTCAGGCCTCTCCGCCCATAACATAGATAATCGCTATATCTAAGAAGTATTATATCTAGATCCACGGGCGATAGAATACTTATTAGTAAATATCAAAGTATTCTAGTTAAATATAGAGGTACGCTATACTATAGCCTAATTTACACGCGTAATAGCTATAGCTATAGTGATCTTAGATCGTCGAACTGCTCTAAACTTATATAGGCCTTTATTATTAAAGGCACGTTATATTATACGCTATAATACTTCTTTAAGTCTAGCCTCTCGTATAAGGTTAGGATACTTAATAAAGAGACTCTTTTTGCTATTCGTGATAATAGACGGCGATCGCGAGATAATAGTATCTTTTTGAGCCAAGTTGAGGTAAGGACGTGACGCGGTTGTGGTCCTTGTATTGGCGTATAGTTTTCTAGATACAGCGTTATATATAGTTAAGATTGTTAGTGATTTTAGCCGTACTGCAACCAGCTTTATACTTTGTAAGAGCAAAAACGCGTTGCTTAAAGGATTATTTGTATCCACTCATTTGATTTAACGAAATTTGGGCACTAAGGGAGGTCATATTGATGTAGTAATATGGTGTTGAAGTCTAGATAGCTCAGCGCGGGTCGCGTTGTTGTTGCGAGGCCTGTGCTTACGCGAACAAATCGCTGTCCTAGCACTGTATTAAGTAACCCACACACTTTGACAGCTATTACTTAAATTTTAGCCTTTATATGCGTAAACTCTTATATGGACTCTTTCAGAATACTTCCAATTATATCCCTCTCTTCTGGCTTCTCTAGATGCTTTAAGAACGCTTCACAGTCGCGTTAGGGGCGCGTTATAGTGCATCGCTATTAAATTATTGTTTAAAAGATATTATATATCTCTAGAGCACGTTTCACGTTTTAAGTATATTAAAATTTGACATCAAAGAGAGTAAATAAAATACCTGATCTATTAGAAACTAATTGGGTGCTACATGGTTGATACATGTCGCGTTGTAGTATTGACAATACCGCGCTGGTAGGGAGGTGGCCGCTCGCTTTGGGTAGCTGCTCGCTTGTGAACCACGTTACTATGACAAGAAGTCTATCAATAAAATTAAAGGTCTAGAGAAGGAGAGTGTACCATTGCGAACAAGAGAGCTGAATAGCTACTTAAAATAATCAGAGGGCACGGTTGGACAGAGCAAGGGGAAAACCTCAAGAGCCTGACTGCACATCTTAACGCACGAAATGCTTGAATATATAATCCTATGAGACGATCGTCTACCTTCTAACTCCAAAGTTCCAACCTTTCCTTCTTGAAGTTCTCTCGGTCCTCCTCAGTAGCATGGAGAAAGCCTATCTCTTTCCAGATATGTACATACTTCCTCAAAACTTGGTTGGATACTGGACCAACTTCTCTGAGAGATGGAGAATGGTCTAAAGTATTAGACACGTCCAAGACTAAGCCGCCACATGACATGCGGAGATAATTTGATTCTAAAAATTCCGACAACATAAGTGCAGGATTGTCTTTTTGGGGTGCCTGTCGCACGCGCTCTAGCCATTGCTGAAACGGTATCAGGTTTGGTATCTTCAGTGCGGCTTGCAAATAGCCGTTCATCTCCTTCCATGATTGGCCGTGAGGATTATCAACGTGGTATACGGGGTGTGGCTCATTGTTTGCAAGCAACAGGTCCGAAAGCGCGCTCGCCACATCATTAACTGGTGTCCAATACAGCTTGCCACCGACATCTGGCAGTGCGTTTATGGTACATGATGATTTAACCAGGAATCCAAAATGTTCCATCGGATTCCAATAACCGCTCGTTTTGGACCCAGCAATCTGGCCCAGGCGGGCTGTCATTGTGCGGAAACGATTTGGGTACTGATGTAATGTGTGATCGAGCATAAGTTCACATCCCCACTTTGCTTCGCTGTAGCCATTGGGTAGGACGGAGGAGATGGTCGCTCGTGTTTCTGGTACTATCGTCTTAGCTGTGCTCTTATCCTGGCCGTACAAGCCAACTACGCCAATCGAGGAGACCATCTCGAAACTGAATTTGAAGTCTTTATGGTGGCGTGATGCTGCATCACGGGCAAAGTCGATCAGATTGCGCATGACTTGAAACTGTGACTTGAAACCCGATAACGCGCGTGTCGCACTCATAGGCCATGCCTGGTGGATAAGATGAGTGACTGAAGCAGCGAGCTCATTATACTGCCTTTGCTCGAGCCCTAGCTGTGGAGATGAGGCGTCGGCCTGGAGAACCAGCAGCTTGTGCTTCAAAGCATCAGGGAAACGTATGCCTTTGTCTCGCATAGCCTGAATTTGGCGCTTTATGGGTTCTTCGCGATGTTTACGGTTTAAGCAGACGACGGTTCGAACGTCAGACTGCTGCGCAAGATGATATACGAGATGACCTCCAAGGCTTCCAGTGCCGCCGGTCACTAGCACGACCTTCCCTTCTCCCACTGTAATCACAGCTGTGTCATCCGATACGGGTGCGGAAAATCCGGATGTGTACTCATTCACCAGATCCTCCACAGCTTGCCTTCGAGCTTCGAGCACATCATGTGATTCATTGCTGGCTTTCTTGTCCATATGAATGGCTCTAGGTTTTTTTACGTTTTCTTCGTTCTTACAATCCCCTTCTTTGACGTGAGGCTGTAACGTAATCGGTGATACTGGCTCATTAGCGGCAGAATCCACCGTTAAGCTGGTTGGAAGCTTTGCTAACAATACTCTTTTCAGGTCACCGACTGTTGGATGATCTAGAAACAATGATTCACTCTCCAACTCGAGATCAAGCTCGTTACGAAAACGGCTTGTAATGATGAGTGACAATAGAGAATCGACTCCGCAGTCAGCAAGTCCAGCGTCATCACCAAGATCATCCATGTCGACACCACTCTCTTCTGCGATGATTTGTAGTGCTCGGGTGAGGTGAACATTGGAGGATGATCTTATATCCATGGGTTCGGAAAATTTGATGCCATTCCCACATTCGGTATCAGAGTTTTTCGTAGCCCCATGCACTGGCTCTAGTCCATCGCTACCATTTACAACCGGGCTGCCGTAACCCGAATCAGGTAGAGACTTGTCCAAAAACGCTTTGAGATCCTTCACTGTCGGATACTCAAAGAAGAGGCCGTTGAAGTCGAGATCCACGTCAAGTTGTTCTCGGAAGCGCGATGATATGGTTAGACCAAGCAGAGAATCTACACCCATGTCTGCGAAGACTGCATCGTCTGTGAAGTTTTCGATAGCAACACCAGATTCTTCTGAGATGATTTGAAGTCCAACGTCAGCGGGAGACGGTCTATCCTGGTGTTGCGTCTGTTTTGGCCCTCCGTCAGAACGAGCTAAGGGCGCTTTTGGCTGACTTCTATCAGTGATGGACTGCTGTGTTGTCGCAGCACTATTCTGTGTTTTGCGGCCACTCTCAAGCGACAAGATGACCTTGAGCACCCTGCGCGGCACACCCTGGATTGCGATCTGACCAACATGCGCCACGACTCGGTCGCCGTCGAAAATGATCGCGTCACCACGCCAAAGTTTGTCCAGCCCTGATTCCATATGACTGTACGTGGTATACACCTTTTCGAAATCTATTGGCTCGAAAAGCTGCAACGAGCCCCAACCATGGTTCATGAAAACTTCTAAATCCAGGTCGGTGTTGTCGTTGCAGTTCATCGTGAAGCCACACGCCTGTGTCAAAGAGTCGATGATAGCTGGATGAGTATGGAAATCGCCATCCCGCTTTACACTACCGAAGCTCAGTGTGCTAGATGCTTCAAGCGTGTGACTGTTGAGCAATATCTCGTCGATAGCACGGTAATCGCTGTGAAATCGTGCTAACGGTCGGATTGCGCGATACACCATTGCACGGTTGTACCGGGCTGTCTTGCCAGCAGCGATCCCCTCGCGTAACCTTGAGATTTTCCGCTGAATATCCGATGCACTGTCTTGCAGTCTTTTCTGAAGGGTTCCATCTCTGTAACGAACAACGCACCGAGAGTGTTCTTGAAGCTTCTGGTGATTATCAAACGACATGAACTTCATAGCCACGGAGTGAGAAGGCCAGTCTGCTTCGGCGTGGACCTGAACAAGTTGTTTTTTTGCTTGCTCATTCAGTATCAACGCTTTGGAGATTGTCATCTCGGACACATCGACTAGCATTTGAGATTGCTCAGGCTGATAGCGCTTGATCAAGTATTCACCGAGAGTCAAAGCCATATCGGCATAGACTGAGGGTGTACATAGAGGTATGCCGTCTACTTCATGGCCCTGGACCAGTGGAGAAAGGTCCTTGCGTGAGATATCTGCCTCAACCACAATTTTAGTGCTCCTGGAATCACCAGTCTCTGACACGACTGAATGAATTGTCGTACTCTCAATTTTGTAGCCATTCTGTGAGTCCTGAGCTGGCGGATCGCCTTTTCGAAGAGACCAGTCGTTGACGTATTGAATCCAGTAAGGCTTCATATCCCAGGCATATGACGGCAGTGACACTACCTTGTGGAACTTCTTGAAATCCTGCTGATACGCTGCCCAGTTAATATTGGCTCCATTCTCATAAAGTGACTTTAGAGATCTGGTGATCACATCCCATGGCCTAGCTCCTCGCTGAAGTGAGGCGATAGCAGAAACTGATGAATTCACTGTGCATTTCACCATTTTCGAAATAGCCGGATGTGGGCCAATCTCCAGGAAGATAGATCGGTCCGTGATAGTACCATTTTTATGAGCTTCAAGCAATGCTCCGAGCATATTAACGGGCTCACGAGAATGGCATGCCAGATACTCAGGATCGCAAACGGTACCAATAGCTGAAATGGTAGAGTCCAAAGGTCGAATGACCGGAACTCGTGATTCGGAGAACTTCACTCCCTGTGCCCGGGTCTTGAAATCTGATAGAATCACATCGACCTGTGAGGAATGGAATGCGTAAGGTACCCTGAGAAGAGTGCTTCTCATTCCAGCCTTCTTCAATGATTCCTGAAGCTCGGGCATTCTCTCGCTTGGACCGGCAAGGACGGTTTCTGTCGGCGAATTTATGCATGCTATCTCGTATTCGCTTTCTTGCAAAGCAGCAGAGATCTTGTCAACTGAATTGTTGATAACCAACATGGCGTGTGTCCCAGGGGTACACTTTTCCTCAAGCAGCCCAGCTCTCATTCCAACAAGGAAGATAGTGTCCACGTCTGAAAGCACTCCCGCAGTGTTGAGAGCAGCATATTCGCCGAGACTGTGTCCTAAAACTACGGATGGACGAATACCCCAGGATCCCCATAATCTGACCAGGGCCAACTGAACACATATGCTGGCAAGCTGAACAACCGAGGGCTGGAATAAGGTAGGATCCTGTTCCGCAGACTCGATGAAAGGGATCACAGATGGATATCCCAGGCTTCTGGAGATATTATCTAGGCGATACAGCTCCTTCTGGAAGACAGAGCTCTCCTGTAATAACTGTTGAGCCATCCCAGGATATTGAGCGCCTTGGCCAGTAAAGCTAAACACCACTCTAGGCGATCCTGTCGGCCTCGTTCGGCCTTGTTCTTGGGTAATCGCTGACTCGTTTTGACGACAAATGTCCTCGATAGATGAACCGACGAATAGAACCCGATGTGGATGGTGTATACGCCGTGCAGTAGTCGTATATGAAAGCTCACCAAGCGAAACGTTTGGTGTCTTTTTCAAAAATGTAAGCAACGACCTTAAATTACCCTGCATGGAAACACCCGTCTTGGCGGATATTGCGACGGCATACAATTGTCGAGTGTCTATGGATGCGCTGGAATATTCTGATATACGTGGTGCATCTTCGAGTAGGAGCGCCGAGTTGCCTCCAGCGGCGGAGAAGTTATTCACCAACACACGCCGCGCTGCAGGTTCTTTTCTTTCCCAAGCCGTCAACTCAGAAGCGATCTTCACATGGCGATCCTCTAGGTCGGTTGGAAACTTGTGATTAATTTTCGTTTTAATCCCACAATGGGGAACAATCAAATTGTTTTGCATCATCATCAAGACTTTGATAAGACTTGACGCGCCGGATGCTGCCTCACCATGGCCAATGTTCGACTTCGCTGATCCGAGAAAGAGCATCTCGTTACGTGCTCCACGTCGCTGGCATTTACTTGGTGGGGGAGCAAACGTGTCTAAAACGCTTGACATTTCTGCCGCATCACCCGCTTGGGTACCAGTGCCGTGCATCTCAATGTAGCTAACAGAATAGGGATCGGTATTGGACTCGTTCAGAATTTTGTTGAAAATGGAGCGTTGAGCTCCAACGTGCGGTCGTGTGATGGATTCAGATTCTGCTGAATGATTGGTGTATGCTCCAAGGATGACACCAATAATAGGATCGTGGTCAGCGAGCGCATCGTCTAGTCTCTTGATGATCACCGTTGCAATACCCTCACCACGACAGTAGCCGTCTGCACCGTCGTCAAAAGTTTTGCAATTACCTGTCCTGGAGAGGAAATGGCCGCGGTCTAGTCCAGCAGTGAAGTCCGGATTTGTAATCACGTTGGTCCCTCCAGCTATAGCGGTGTCGATATCGCCACACCATAGAGAGTTGCATGCAAGATGGATACCTGCCAGGCTAGATGAGCAAGCTGTATCGATAGCATAACTCGGTCCGCTAAACTTGAAGAAGTAATTGATTCTTCCTGGGATGAATGCGCGATTGCCACCAGGAATCATATGAGCATCAATGTCCTGAGCACTGTTCGTTTCCATCCAGTCGTTACTAGTCACACCATAGAAAACGCCAACCCGGTCTGGTCTAGTAGATGGAGTTGCATCCGAGACTATTCCCGCGCGCTCAATAGCTTCATAAGCGGTCATCAAAGCGAGCCGTTGTGCCGGGTCGATTTGAGCAGCCTCTTTTGGTGATATGTTGAAAAACCGTGCATCAAACTGTTCTGGATCCTTCAACCAACAACCGAAAGGCGTAGCACTTGTATTTTTTCGAGGGTTCGTACTGGTGTCGACATGGGTGCGCACATCCCAGTGCTGCGGTGGTACGACCTTGTGCACATCCAGACCTTGGCGTAGAATATCCCAGAACTCATCAGTGCTGTTTGCATCTGGGAAACGTCCTGACATCCCTACAATGGCTAATTTAGGTTTTTTTAGACCATTGCTGACTGCCGGAGTGAAGCCGTATGTCCGATTGGTATGCTGTAGGCAGTGTGTCAAAAGACTGGGGTTCGTCTTCTTTGCTATGTTGTAAAAAAGGTGATTTGCAGTCGATCCAATTGAGATAACAGAAAATCTCTTTGGAGAAGTGCCCTGCAAAGTCATTTCAAATCTTTTGAGAACATCGTTCCACAGCAAAGGTCTCAGGAGTACCTCCGCGGCAGCTTCCCTCAGAAGAGTGGCAAATGTCCGAGGTTCTGGATGAGTCTTGTTTGTAGACAAGAATGGAATCAATTCATATCCCCCGTCTTCTTTTTTCTCTGATAATCCTGAGACAATCGAGTCAAGATCATTGTTAGAGTAAAGATGGGTAGCGTGATATGGTCCCATAATAGGTATGGCCTTCTTTGTCAATTTCTTGAATGGTTCAGAACTGAGAAGCGCGGAAATAGAATCAGGCGGCCCGCTCACGGTAACGGCACTGGGAGCATAGGCGCTGACGTACGGCTTTTTGACCGATGGCATAGACTGATCATGTGTTAGTTGACGTCCGGAGACTTAGCAGTAGGTTGCATCCGTACAGTCATGTCATTGAAGTCGTTTACGAGCGAGGCAGACTCTGTTCCCTCTATAAGAACAGCCCAACTCTCATCGAGATCTTTTGAGGGAGCAAGCCTTCGAGCAACATCCTCTACGACAATACCTGTTCTAAAAGAAGCAATTACTGCATCAATTGCAAAATGTACTAATCCTGCTGTACTTTTACTGCTGCTCACTGCAGCTGCTGCAAAATTCCCTGTACATAGCCCAATGACCATTGAGGATTTGGGGGCAGTGTAGCACGCTTCTGATTGTCTGCACTTATAAGCAAAGATCAGGATTAATTGGCAGGACTCAACTTACAGAATAAAGGTCCCTAAATGCCATAGAGTAGTCATGGCCATGTCCAGACCAATGCATCGCTTGCTAATCCCGCCATATTTCCACGACGCCAGATCTTCAAGACAGGTAAACCGTGGCAATTCGTTCCGGACTTCAGGCGATAATGTGTATATCTCATTTCGAATGGCGTTGTACGCACCACGAAGAAGTGCATGTAAGAACAGGTTGTCCCTCGCCTCAAGCAAATCGTGGAAATGAGGCTCTACGTCGAATGTCTGATCTCCGAAGAGATACAAATTCGTGCTGTCTGCCATAGTTGAATGTGGCAGAGTCTTTTAGCTTGTGGAAAGAGATCGTGTTCAATTGATTTTATGTAGGCAAGGAAAGCCCTTCATCTTGATAAATAGTTTATGAACACCGTCATGCATCGGAATGCAATTACGCTAACCTAGGCCACTTTGGGGCTGCTGTCGAAGTTGATAAGCGGAGGGGCTGGGGGGAGGGGCTCATGGGGAGACTATGTCGGCTTGTTGAACATACCCGATGGTATGGGCGAGAGAAGCCCGCCATTCCCACGCACTGGTAATGATAGACTTAGGTTAGGGAACACATCGGGCAAGCCATGCAATCATGGGCGAGGACTCTGTCGTGTCGCAATACCCGGTTTCCAATGACTTCTTCTGACATCGATCGATTCCGATTGGTTGAAACGGATGTCATGGACAATACCTGCCTGCTCGGTTCTTTCGGGGACATCCACGGCGGTCATGACAACATGCTCGGCAAAGCAAAGTCCGATCGGTGCTTTAGTTTATTGCACAGGATGTCTTCAATTCCTCTCTCCTAATCTGCTCTATTATCTTCTAGAGAAAGGCCCAATAAATCGAGGCAAACTCTTCACCAACAAGTCCATTCTTATCTATAAATTTGTTGCAATGATGAAGAAGGAAGCAAGGGACGAGGTCATCGAACATGCGACCCAGATCAAGAAGCTCGTCCATGACCCGAGCAGCTTCTTGACAGATCTCCACATCCAGCAGCAACAATACTACAGCATTAAATGGCTCACCCATTTTGAGGTATTGGGCCAGATCCCTGTACCTCCTCACGAAGCATCTTATCACACCGTTGCTGAGAACCTCAAAATCCCCGAGTCGGTCTTGCGCTCCGTCGCTCGCATGGCAATGACGGCTGGCTTTCTTTGCGAAAGTCCAAACGGCAATCTCTCTCATAACACTCTTTCTGCATCCTTCGTTGAGGACGAACACATGAGTATCCAATTGAAACATATGTTCAATGCCACAATTCCCGTAATGGCTGGACTTGTAAAAGCGACTGAAAAGTGGGGAGACACTCGGGCGCCCAACCAAACAGCATACAACATCGCAAATGACACGGATCTTTCGTTCTTTGCGCATCTGAAGTCACGGCCTGATCTTCAGAAGAACTTCGATGACTACATGAAGAGCCGAGCAGTGTCTCACACTGGATCGAATGCAGCGTATTTGTTGGAAGCCTTCGATTGGAATGCATTGGGAGATGCAAAGATTGTTGATGTGAGTCTAGTCACTGAATTTTGGATGGTGTTCATCGCCCACCTAACAGCTTTCTTCAGGTCGGTGGAAGCAGTGGGTCTACTGCTATCATGCTGGCGACAGCTTACCCACGCCTGAACGTTGTTGTTCAAGATCTTGCCGGCCCAATCTCAAACGCCCAAAGCCTCATCTCCAAGCTGCCCGATCATGTTCGATCGCGTATTCATGCTTGTGAGCACGATTTTTTTCAACCGCAGCCCTATGCGGGCGCGGATGTTTATCTTCTGCGTACTATCTTGCATGACTGGCCCGACGACGATGCAGTAAAAATAATAAGGCGTCTTGTGCATGCAATGACACCTTCAAGTCGGTTGTTGATAATGGATATGGTACTACCCAAGCCTGGCTCTGGGTCAAGTACACACGAAGCTGCGTTACGTCAAAAGGACCTGATGATGATTGGGACTTTTAACGCTAAGGAGCGTGAGGAGGAGGAGTGGAGAGATTTGCTGAAATTGGCAGATCCAAAATTGGTTGTTCGGGCTATACGGCGACCAGCTGGGAGCGAACTTTCCGTGATTGAGGCTGTCCTCGGGCATGGGGAGACGAACGGGAATCATGCTAACGGCGCTCATTAAATCCTTTGACAGATATTTGATCTTACAAAAAGGCCTCCTGTTGCATTACTGCTTCCCTTTTGACTCTTCATAATGCTGGTTACGCGATACAGATCTCATTCCATACATATAACAGATAACGTTAAGCTCGTTGGCATGTCGCAGAACCATCTAGAGTCAGTATCAGCTGCGTGTTGAGGCTTCTCTTCATACGTTTTGAAAGCTTTCACGATAACCTTAGAAGGTTTTGCTTGCAGGACAATATGAACAGTTCTACCCTACCTCATGCTATGGATTATTGCAAGAATGCTCAAAATTTTCACACACACTCGGTGCTTTAATTGACTTTTTCCATCTTACAAAAGATCAGTTTAGAATATGTTATTGTCTCAAATCGTTAACATGAATGGCGCATGCATTGGGATTACGCTCCACTCTGATTCAATGATAGGAAATCAGAGACCTCTCTGAGGGATTCATCTAAACGTCTCCATTCAGAATTTCCCATCCATTCAAGCAATTCTTTGGAAAATCTACGCCCGGTAACATTGGAGAGATCTTGTCCCTCGTGTGGACTGGGTTCTAGATTTCTAATTAGCTAGGGTCTATCTCACAACGCTTGAAGCTAAGACCCATCTACGCACTCACCTGGAAAGCTTCTAGCAGGATACATATTCCGCAACCGTTTAATGAAGTCAGTCCAAGTTTTGCGATGTGCGTATGCAAAGATGCGCTGATTTTTTGCGTGTGGGCATACAAGGCCCGCAATGTGCAAAAGGGCAACATCGACTGCATCGACACACCACTGAGGACCGAAAGATCTCCACGTATCACCGGAATTATCAAACATCTGTTTAAAAAGTCCCATAGACGATACGAAACCTTGCCTTTCGGGGTCTACTCCAAGACCAATAACAAAGTCTGGTAACACAGAATTCGCTACAAAACGGGGATTTCGTTCTTCCATGTATCTCCATAGTGTCTGCTCACTAAGTACCTTTGATGCATAGTAGTTTGCGCGTGCTCTTTCTATTGTGTAAGGCGGTGGAGCCCATGCTTCTTTAACAGCCCAGTCGGCCCACATGGCCGGCGTCAAATCATAGACCTCGTTAATTCTATCCTGACTGGCGGCAGCAGATGAGGATGTCAGCACAAATCGCGAAACGGAAGGCTCTTTTTCGGCTGCGGCAAGAATGTTCTCGACGAAAGCAATGCTGGGAGTGATGATTTTGTGAGGATTCGCTTCGAATCCAGTAACACTAGCGACATGTATGACTCCACTGCAGTCTACTGTTGAGTCAGTGTTTCATGAATCCAATCATACAAATAACTTGTTCATTTGGGGCATGACTTCAAAGTGTCGCTTGAACAAACCTTTGATGGCGGTTGCAAAGCATCCCTCGCTTTCCATGTCCTTCACTTGCACGATTGCGAATTTGCCTCTCCCGTATCGCTTATCAAAATGGCTGGGCATCTATTTGACATGTTCGCATTAGTCTCAAGTTGTGATGGGCCACATACAAGACTCAGCTTACCCAAGAAGCCTTGTCGCTCTTGAGGTCGCGTACAGTACCACGGACATCTGAATTCGTGATTGTCAACTCCAACCACTGTCACCTATTGGCCGGTATTGCAAAAATACAGCTATGTACATACGAAAGCCATGGCGAAGCAGTTGTTCGGCTATAATTCCCCCAAGAAAACCAGTTACGCCGGTGACGAGGATTAATGACCCTTGTGGTAAGACGGAATCGTGCGGAAAGCCCATTTGGTGCTGAAAAAAATAGACTCGAGTGTTTGCGACACAAATACAATATATCAAATGAAGTTAGCGGGACAGGCAAGTGTATTGATATGCAAATGATCGTAGATTCTGTTTTGTGGTATCTCCTCTGCGCTTGCCTTGGGAAATAGCCGATTCCGGTCATTTCCCGTCCATGTTCCCGAGAAAGCCGATGCATTCCCGGAAAAGTCAGGGATTAGCTGCGAGATCGATCGAGCTTCCTGCCTCTCAAACGAAAGGCGGGGCGCTCGTCTTCGCTTTCACAAGCGCATAAAGAACAACCTCTGCATTCGGCGCATCAATACAGACATTGTATATCTTTGTTGCAACAAATTCACTTTATCCCAGCGTCATGACATCTGTAATTATATTTGGCCCGACCGGCCAAGTTGGATCTGTCGCCGCGCGAACAGCTGGAGAGCTTGGAGCAAAGGTCTGGCTGGCAATGCGAGACACCTCTAAAAACATTCCAGGTCTTACCAAGGAGGTTGAATCTGCGGGTGCCTATCACAGAATCCAGGCCGATTTGGAAAAACCTGAAACTGTCAGCCAGGCAATCAAGACTTCGGGCGCCAAGCGAGCTTTTGTCTATCTCGTCCATCACGCATCTGATCACCTTCGCGGTGCTATCACGGCAATGAAGGCAGCAGGCGTCGATTTTGTGGTCTTCCTTAGCAGCTTTACAATCTTGGTCAATAAAGGTCTTCGCGAGATCTCTTCTTCTGACCTGCTTCCATATGTGCATGCACAAGTCGAAGCAAATCTCGACGATGTTTTTGGTTCCAACCATTATGTCGCTGTACGTCCTGGATGCTTCATTACAAACCTACTATCAGAGAAGGCTGGAATAGTTGCGAATGACGTAAAACTATACGGCGCAGAGTTCCCACAAGACAACATTGTACCAAGCGATATCGGTCGGGTTATTGGCAATATTGTTGTGTCAGGCCCGAAGGATGGACAGAGAAAGGTGTATCTTTATGGCCCTGAAATACTTTCAGTGCACGACAGCCTTGTCAAGATTGGCAAAATTCTAGGCAAAGACTTGAAGATCACCATTCTGGGAGCGAAGGAAGGCTATGAAAAGTATATCAATAGCGGTATGCCAAAAGTATTCGCAGACTATATGGTAGAGGTCATGGGTACTAGAGGGGTAGATAAAGGTAATGGTGAACGGTTTCCCAACTACGAGGAAGGTGTTCGCAATATAACGCTCTACACCGGCCAGCAGCCAACGACTCTCGAGGAATGGGTTCAACAGAACAAGTCAATCTTCGATGGATGAATACTTCAGATGACCACAATCTTCAATAAACGTCAGTAACCATGGCTTGGAACGAAATTCCATCATGTATTTAAATACAACGCAACTCTTGAACCATATCGTTTTTGAAGCATCCGAAATTTGATTGTTAGCAAAGCTCGTGACGTTTCCCACAACAAAGCCTTCTTCATATACTCTCACATTGTCTGTATGTGCCAACTTCAATGGCGAAATGCCCAAGCAGACCGATTATCGCCCATACGCTGGAAACGATCCAGATTTGACTAGATATCTTCCTAATTCTAGAAACCTCATTCTAGTCATTATTTTCGTTACAATAAAGATAGCTAGCTCATTCAGGCTTTGTCAAGAACAAGTACAGGTAAGAACTTCTACGGCTCGCGCTATCAATGCATAGAGCATTGGAAACCACACTTTGCATATGCTACAAGACATTTCACATAAACTGGTATGACTTGATTAGAACAGCTCATACGGGCTACGTCATGCCATTCCTTTTTTAATAACAAGTTCTTCAAAACGGGTTGTTGCACGAAGCTATGGTGCAAAGACGTAGCCCTCAGGCTTGTTGGTATTCACAAACGGCTTGCCGTTCATCAAGCAAGCAAAACATTCATCGAACCGCTCTTCCGCATACGCCAACGGGTCATGGTCGATCTGCCATTGAGCTGGCTCATTACGGATCAACTCGGGATTCTTCTTGACTTGCTCAAAGTCGACTTGACGATGTCTTTTTGTGCGTTCCATTCCAGTGGTTTCTATGGCTGCCACTCGATCGATGCGCAACCAATTATGAACTTTTGCTCCAGCAGGGAGTGCACTAGCACCGTGCTTATCGAGGGCCAGACGCAAGCAGCGTGCCAGTGAAACGCCGTCTTCGATAGCTTGAGTTCCACCATTAACAGTGGTTGGCAAATATGGATGCGCAGCATCTCCAATCTGCATCAAACGGCCCTTTTGCGACCCCCATTCACGCTTCAGTTCTCTTCGCATGAGCCTCCAGTCGACAATGTGGTTTTTTGGAGTTGTAGAAATTAGTGCTCGAAGGTCGGCACCCCAGTGTCCTTCCGCATCGAGCTGTTCAAGGGCGTTTTCGGGGGAGAGGGTTGCAGCCCACGACTCAGTAGATGTTTCTGGGTTTTCATTATGCTGCCAAACCCATGATGCAGTATCTTGACCAAAAAGAATGATCCCAAAGCTACTCGAAGAAAGAAAGAATCCCATCTTGTCCTTTTCACTGGTCGGCGTCCACTTTTCGCGTAGGGAGGGATCAGCCAGTGCGTGTTCAATGGGAAATGCCGCTCGAAACATTGCGAGTCCACTTGGATATATTTTGGGTTTTTTCCCCGATACGAGTTTCCAGCTTTTCGTATGGATACCGTCTGCTGCAATCACCATATCCGCCCGAACGATGTCTCCATTTTCAACCTCGACCCCTCCTTCTTCTTCCGTTTCCCAGTAACGTGTCACTTTCGTCTCACAGTGAACATGGACATTCTCGGCCTCTATTGCCTCCCAAAGGGCCTTATGCAATGCCGGTCTCGATATCATACGACCAAAATTGGGGTGCGGTGGCATTGGACCAGCAACTAGATCTCCATCTTGCTTATGGTACCAGATATCCGGCTTATAGGCGACCCTATCAAGCGCACTCGCTATAGAAGGCCACCTGCGCAGAGCATTGATAGCCGTAGGCCCAATGGTGATAAAATCACCTATTGATCAGAAAAGCCCATTAGTATAATGAAATTACTATGTAGTTGACGCGCTTGGGCTTCTCACCAGCTGTTTGAATCGCAGGCCTGGATTCCAGTATTGTTGTTTTGAAGCCATTCTTTGCACATTCTAGACCACAAAAAAGGCCAGCTAAACCTCCCCCAACAATGAGAATAGTCGGGCTTGTTTCAGCCTGAGTCATATTGAAAGCGTCAATGTTATGATGTATTCTAGTTCAACGAGCTTAACGAAGTCAACATTTAGTTTATCAGTCTTGATTTCTTCGCGCTTTTCAGATCTTGAAGTATTCGACACCTCTTTCGACGCTCGGTGTTGAAGAGTTAGCCGTGACGTTTCCGGAATAATTGATTAGTAGAAGGTAGTTCCCGACACATCACCGACACCTCTTCATAACGACTATAGTTCAAAGCAAATGTGTGTTGAGTCATGAAGTAGGTATTAATCAAGCAAGAAAATGCTGTCATGTACTCTCCTTTTCTTTATTGACTCCAGTTACACTTATCCTAGCATTCAAAATATGCATACTATTCATGGTTTTGGACATGGCGTTTTCAAGCGGGCTTGCTCGGCAATCGCGGGCTATTTGGCCTCGGGAATTGATGCACATGATATTCCACTTAGCCAACTGATTCTAACTGATCACTCCGTCCGTTGTCAACGTAGATGAATTATTATGTAAATTGCCCAAAAGCCGAGATTTCCCTAGAGGGTATCTCTACGCACTTATATATCTAACGAGCAACTATACATATCAATATCATTACGGAATCTTAACACAAACTTATCCGATTGAGTTCATTTCGCTCTTTTGTTTATATTTCAAAACCTGAAACTCTAGAATACTATATTGGAAATTCTCAGCAGCATGCTCATTCTTATTCCGGGTGCGACAGGCAGGTTAGGCCTATATATCGTTCGATCATCAATTCGTCGTGGACACCATGTCCGAGCATTGGGACGTGATGCCACAAAAATGCCCCAAGATCTTCGTAATCAGTTGGAAAGCTTCGTTGAGATGACCGACTTCAGCAACGGTGCTGCATTTGAGAAAGCATGTGCTGATGTGGACGCTATCATCGTTGCTTGGAACGAAGATCCTCGACTTGTGTTAGATGCTCAGCTACTGCTTTTGCGAGCTGCAGAGCGCTGGGGAATTAAGCGATTCCATGCCGTCAGTTGGAACACGGATTGGGAGCATATGCCTCTTGGAGTGATCGAGAGCTACGATGCAATGATATGCTTCGCTCGACAAGCCTTGCTCACGAGCCCAATCAAACCCCTGTATACCTTTTGTGGTGTACTAGCTAAGACACTATTCGGAGTTCCCGGTGCCGGGTCACTGGAAGGGGACGCAAGTCTGTGGGTAAGGAAGGAAGGTGGAGAGAGAATGATCAACTTGATTGGAGCAGGCAAGACACCAACGCCTTTTAGCACAGAGGATGATGTGGCGGAGTTCACTGTTGCCCTCACAACGAGCGATGCCGCTGAAAATGGTGGCTACTTTCGATTCTGCTCGGATGTTTTCTCCATTTTAGATTTGAAGGAAACCTATGAGCAGTTGCGAGGAAGCGAATGTCGCATCAACCACGTTATGGATGTCACCGCTTGTAAGCAGATGATTAAGCAGGCGAGGGCCGATGCATTGAGGAACGGGGAGCTGCACAATAAGTTTAAGAATATCGTAGGATTGGTGTACGCCGTCTTTCTTGATGAAGGGAGCTACAACATTGAGCCGATCGATGCGAAGAGGTTTCCGGACGTGCCTCGAACGAAGCTAAAAGAGTACATACAGGCCAATGACTGGATCTAATCATAAACGGCAATCAACGCGCCAGAAATCACTATTAGCGCACAGACAAGACAAGGAACCCGGAAATGTAGTTTACATGATCCAGGGCAATGTGAGACCACTAGTGCAAGATGTCCATTACACAGAAAGCTGGGGCGATTGAAGAGAATATTATTCATTGCAGATTGAAACTGGTCCATAGTGATTGGGTCGGCATGCTTCCACCTTAACCAGGCGATTTCAGTAAGCACTACTGCATGATTCAGATACGACACAACCTAGACTTTTGAGAGCATACAGTAGTTTTCAAAGAACTCTGAAGATACTGCGCATTTCGTGGCTTCCCTCCCACGTGCTAACTAAGCTCCACTTTTGTGTGCATACCCTTGAATGTGCCGCGGCGGTATTTCGGCGGGCTGAATTCCCGTGTAGCAATGATCAGCGAAAGCGATCATTGAGAAGATTATTGGATGAGGCTAAAGAGCCGTCTTGTCAATGTGTACGTATACAAGTACTCAAAGCTGAGGCTTGGGTTTACCCGCTGCGCTACAGGGAAGTAGATACATCCGACGGGAGTACCTTGCTAGGCTTTTACCCCTTTAGCCTTACCGAAGATCCCTTGCGATTATTACTTGCAGAGAATTACATTCAATCTCAAGAACAAATCAACGATTGACTATAACGATGCATTCTACAACATAATTTGAAAGTATATTTTCACACATGCTCCAGCCATTAGCAATGCTAAAAACTTGATATACTACATAAGATAATGGGTACAACTACCTTTTCCTTGGGGGACCACTTTTTATAATTGACAATAAGCCTCCACAAGCCTTGACAAGCTCCACAATGCTTTTCCCAAATACGTAGTACGTGTCTTGCTAGCGCACTCGATTTATTAAATATTCTGCGCAAGTAGCTAACGTACCACACGGGTTGGCGTTCTACACGGATTACTGTTACAGTCAATATCTCGCCTGTGGGGGCGGCTTCACGCAGTGATCGGCAAGCAGTTGAGAGAAAAGACGATCTGTTGAAGGTACAAAAATCGCTAGCAGCTTGCTTGCTGTAGCTAGTCAAGCGACAGCGGCAGCTAAGGGCAAGGCAAGCTGCAGTAAGCAGAGGAAAGAGCAAGCTGCGGTAAGCGAGGGAAAGAGCAAAACTAACCAAGCAAAGCTGGGAAAACGTAATGAATGAGAAGGCAAAAGGGGAAGGGAAGCGACAACTGAGTGAGCTTTTTGGCTGGAGTCCTTACATCACCATGATATCTATGTAGTACTTAGGTGGGTGA
>JAWDHC010000418.1:0-18002 GCA_036172615.1 Curvularia verruculosa
GTTGGTGGGGTGACCGACTCGCTTGCCTGACCGACTCGCTTATCCAACACGTTATTCGAAAAATCGTTATCCTTTGTGCTGCTAGCTATATACAATCGTAGGTCCATAACCTTATTTCCAAGAAGGAAATTCATCCATCGAACCATCGTCATTGTGGGTGATACAAGATGTAGAGTTATAACATCAAAGCCTATAGGAAGCCTTCTCCATGGCACCTCGGCATGGGGAATTGGTCTGAGAAGCACGGCGAAAAGAAACCATCGATCCATTGCAACCTGGAGTTCGCCTTTGGCACATACGAGTCCGCCATGAAATCACTGATTTCTCCAGGACTTCCGACCGTGCCCTTCCATATTTGGCCGTACTGGCGGTTCGTCCAGGCTTGGTGGACCCAGCAGCCCCATTTGCCCTCTGGCACATCGGTCATTAACGTCTGAGTTTGTGTTTCGGAAGTCTCCCACGTCTGGGTGATGTCCATGCTTGTTTTCAAGAAGTCTTTGACAATGCTGAGGTCCACGCCGACCTTGACAGATACGCTGTTACTGACGGAAATGCCAGTAGAAACGTGGACCTTGGTACCAGGTCCACCTTTGACGATTTCGCTAACCTGGACGTCCCAGCCGAGGAAGTAGTCCTTCTTTCCAGGGATGATGACCGATACCTCACGTTTGGATAGGTGATTGCTGGTGATGTTTGCAAGTTCTGGGCCAGTGTAGGTGATGTAATCGGTCTCAAGGTGGGCCGGTTTGTGCGATAAAGCGAGGTCATCGGCGACAAGTTTTTCGAATTCAGAGCGCTTCATGACTTCGAAGCGACCGCCCTTTCCAGTGAGGACCACGTCGTCTGCCGTCACATGAATGCTGGCAGGAGCAGGAGCAGCGAGGGCCGTAGTGGCGCTAGCCACAAGGGCGATGAGTTGAGTAAAGTGCATTGTGGTGATCAAAGGTTGAAAAACAACAAGTGAACCCGGTGAAGAAAGACGGAGGTGAAGATTCAGAGTATGAGAGGGGATGCTCTACAAAGAATTGTATGTCTGGGCCGGATGCCACAAAACTTTATATCCCCACGAGCTCAGGATACCCATCTTATCCATGGACGACTACAAGGAGAAATATCGGCCTGGGTTAGCTCCACGGAACAGGGTATCTGCATTGGAACCGAATACGTGCGTAATTGTGAAGGTAGACAACTCTCGAGATCCAGGGTTGTCAAGCTGTGATGGAGTTGGTGGCATATGCCGCTACGATTCAAGAACCAGGCCGCGATGCATTACCCACACCCAAGGTGCAAGTTCGGTGAAATATTGTTTCGCCTTAGAGGAGTAGCCTGGGATTGTCCAGGCACGCCATTTACCCGAAGTTTACCGATTGGATGCCATAGGAAACACAAACTCCATCTTCGGCCCGAAGCGCATAACATACAACAATGCTTTAACCACTAGGTGCCGCGTGCATGCATAGTATGCTAACTGTCGTGATTTTTGGCAAAGAATGCTAAACTAGGAAACTGGTTCGGAAAAGTTTCGTTCGTATACCTGTCTGTGTTTCTCTCTCTTGGCAGGATTCCGGAAGGATTATCGCTGTCATGCCCTGCGGTCCTTTCAGGGATGTGAGTGCCGGTCACAATCACACCGAAATAGACGGTGAAGATTCTAGTGTCATGATCCAAGTAGGCGTATACAGCGATAGTAGCGGGTGGAAAGTTAGCCCTGTTATGGCGAGCGTCTTCACTTATTTATCCTACCTTCCCACTTCACTTGTGAGCATCCCCAGTGAAAACACACATCTCTTCCACATTCCCAAATCTCATCTCCTCCAATTCTTTCAAGCAAACCTTGTTTGACTCACTGTAAAGATGCAACTCTCTGTTACTCTGGCTTTTCTTTTGCCCCTTCTGAACGTTGCTTCAGCAGCCCTCCACAATGCTGGAATCTGTGTAGACTGGGTGAACGATGTAGCGGTTTACAATGCGGATGCTACACAAAAGGCCTGCGGCAACTACAAGATGCGAAACAAGGGTGACGAGCAATGGAACCAATGCCCTGATTGTCAAATGGTCAGTCGCCGAAAAGAATGAGATACATGAAACCAGATCGCTAACATGCTACACAGAGAGATGTAACCGGCTTGCCGCTTTGCAGCTCTGATGGATGGCATATCGGTGGCGACGAATTGAAATACTACTGCACACTGAACGGTGCTCAGGGTTCCTATGCTACTAAGAACTAGAGTACCTAAGGGTATGGTGGACTTGCATCGGGGAGAATTCTCCGATCATGACCAGGCATGACTGAGGTATAGATTTGACTTGCCTCATCAGTATCCTGGTGAGCTGAATCATGTGAGATGATTCAGGCATTGGTTGCAGAATGAGCTCCCAACATTCATGTCATCCAACATAACGAATCAAGATGGGTTCGTACTTGGTACGAACCATCTATGAATGATTGAAGACATTGGTTGAGAATTTGTACATAGTTTATTTCGAATGACATATTTATCATCGCAATTACCATCCCTTGACATGACAAACTAGCAAATGGGGACGCTCTTGACGTTAGTCACTGTCACGTGTTCGGCCTCGTACTTCTTACTTCAGGAGTCCATGTGACTCATTTTTGTTTCTCAATTGCGATGATTTGAGCTGACAGGGGCAATCGCGCTTTTCCTGTCTGTAACAATTACATAGTTTGAACTGAAGGTACCTGGGATGTAGTCACACTACCAATGAACTACACTTTATTGCTTGGTTTGTGCTAAAAGGTTTAGTGGACTGTCATGTGGTTGACGAATTTTGATAAGTGTATCTTCTCCAATTACTGTATTCATCCTGAAAACCATGCCATCTCTCTGATTTTAGAGTCTCGGGTACCAAGTCCCGCATATGTGTAAGACAGAAAACCCAAAAATCGCGTCGAGAAATATCAATCAAGAAGCTGGAAAGGGTTTGCTTGTCGAAATAGCAAATGATCCATTATAGTTCGGGGACCAGCGCTTGTATCCCCGGGAGGTCCTTGTTTGTAGTAGTCAATCCGATAAGATAAGATTCATTGTCAGCTCTCCTGAATTGGTTTATGGTTATTCTGTGGGCAACAAGTGTGGTCTTGGTCGTAATATTGTTTTCTACAGTAGCCACCGTAAAGTCAGGGGTTACGGTCTTGGAGGACGCTAGCTCTATTTTGTGGATTTAGCAAATTCAAGTATTTACACTGTGATTTGACGGGATTATATATATTTCTAAAAAATACGGACAACCCTGGTATCTTCCAATGTTCTTCTTTTCTCTACGTGTCTGAAGATATTTCATTCCCAATGCTTATTTTATCTTAATTATTGAGACGTGCATTGAACTAACATGCAAGGCAGCACATGATGAGAAAAGGTGTTGGGGAAAATACAAACATGATAACGCAACCCAAAGAAAGAAGGAAATCTCGAGGATTGAAAGGGGGGATCAAATCAATTATGCGCACGTTTGATTGACTTGTTCAAACTCGCCTCGTGTTCATGGATTCCAAACCTCGAATTAGAGGTAGCAAAAAGTACGAGCTGCCTCTCCGCGTTGAGTAGAAAACACGAGGATGGGCTTATTCTACAATGTGCAACTGAAAGTCTGCACAAACAGAGCGCATAAACTTTTGATAAGACATTGAATCATACCTTAGTCGATTGTTCATAAAGGATTGGAATATAGAATTAGCTTTCCTGAATTGGTGTTGTAGCCCAAGTCTTCCTTCGCATTCTCGGTCATCTATATACGAATTAGTCAAAATCTTCTTTTTTCAATTGATTCATTAACTTTAGATCGCTAAGGCCATATGACCTTTATTTGGTAATTTTATCCGTTTACTGGTTACTCTGATTAGGATCTGACTGTCTTAGGTATTGCTAGTCGAGATGTTGTGGGCCGCGATCGAGACGAAGATAACGTGACATTAGGTCAGAGGACGTGTATTACTTGATCACTGTATGTATCGCCAATGAATAGCACAAGCAGTTGCGGTAACTGTTGTGCTGTACGCATCACGTGCATCCAGAGTTCACTTGGTTCTCAGATCACCAAGATTGTGTGGGGCAAGATTGACGTCAGCATTGGACCCACATGTCAACGTTCACCCGTCACTCCATGTCCATGATTGCGCCATATCTTACCACAAAGCTACCATGAGGGTCGACCCAGCAGTCGCAAAAGTTCTTGACTTAGATCCCGAAAAGGCCAGCATCTCCTCGGCTGGTGGTGGCAGTACTTTTGCGTCAACCTCCAAGATTGTGTCGCAGGCAGACGATGGATCGGAAAAGGCGTACTTCATGAAAACAAGTACGGGTAGAGAGGCGGAGATTATGTTTGCAGGTAGGCGCCGCTTGTTTGGTGCTGGTTGACTGGCTAATGGACTGACAGTATCTTGAAAGGCGAACACGCATCCCTCCAAGCCATCCACGACACCGTACCTACGCTCTGTCCGCAATCCTTTGGCCATGGTCAGTTCGAGGCGCAGCCGTCCAAGTCTTTCCTTGTGACCGATTTTCTCTACCTCAACTCCCGCTTGACCCCCAAATCATCCAACACGCTATCCCTGGCAGCCAAGCTCGCGAAATTACACACCACACCTGCACCCGTCCCAGACGGCTATGATAAGCGAATGTTTGGCTTTCCGGTCACAACATGCTGTGGCGATACTCCACAAGACAATAGCTACAAGGAAAGCTGGGCAGATTTCTACGCCGAGAACCGTCTCATGTTCATTGTGCGACATGCGGAGAAGAGCGGCAGGAAGGACAACGATTTGCGAAAGCTTGTCGAGCAGACTGCAACCAAAGTCGTCCCACGTTTGATTGGCGACAGCCATCTGAACGATGGCCAGGGAGTAACACCCGTAGTCGTTCACGGGGATTTGTGGAGCGGAAACGCGAGCGTAGGCATGATTGGGAACGACAGAGGTGAACCAGAACACGTAGTATACGACTCGTCGGCTTGCTATGCTCACAGTGAATTTGAATTGGGCATCATGAAGATGTTTGGCGGTTTTGGTGGCGGCTTTCTAAAAGAATATCATCAGCTGTGCCCAAAAACGGAACCAGTCGACGAGTATGAAGATCGCGTACAGCTCTACGAGCTGTACCATCATCTCAACCACTATGCAATGTTCGGATCAGGTTATCGGGGCGGAGCAGTGAATATTATGAAGGATTTAATCAAAAAGTATGTATGATAGCGATATCTAGACTTGTGAATATAAGTAAATGGTCGTTTCCTGAATGACCAAGTGTGTACCAAAGTATGCCTCATGCTACCTCATCTAGCAAATCCTTGCTTAGTTTATTGCAGCAAGGCTGCTGCTCATCCTTTCATTCTTGTATAAACTGTCTTCCCAAGCTCAATTTCAGACATGAGATATCTAAGCAAGACCAGCAGCTTGGATAGCGAACGTTGCCGCATCTTCTGCGCAGCTGCCGTAGCTAATGTGGCTTCCAGTTGCACCACCGTCTCCGCCACCGCCGCAAATCTGGTCAGCAGTACCGCAAAACTGTTTGATCTTATCTGTGGAAAGGCCGGTGATAGCTGCCCGCTTAAGTGGGTCTCCAAACATGATTGCTCCAGAAACATCCGAAGCAGAGAGTCCGTTGTTGAACGCATTGTGGACTACCATGGCTCCCTGTGAGTAACCAGAGACAACGATCTTGGTGTCGGGGCACTGCGCCTTGGCCTGTTTGACGAGTGCAGCCATCTTCTGACCGCCATCACCACCAAGGTTGGCGTTACCCGCGGCGGAGGCAGCATAGTCAACACCCTGGACAGTGACACGGCCGTCGCCTAGCTTGCTTCGGATCGCTTTAAACATGGGCGGTCCCGAGACGGTGCCCACGTTACCCATCTCGCCAGTTCCGCGAGCGAAGATGATAGTCATGTCCGTGCAGCAATTCTTATCCACAATGCCGTTTTCAGAGCCTCCTAGAAAACCAGAACTCGCTGTTTGAGGTTTACAGTCATTTCCAATGGATCCAGAGCTATCAGTTTCATCTTCGACTGGAGTCGCTGGAGTAGATGGCGCATCCGGCTCAGGGGAGGCAATTGGTACGGCTGCATCCTCACCTGACCCAGCACCACCAGCACCTCCTCCAAGCCCTCCATTTAGACCACTGAGCCAGCTAGGCCACGAGTAACGCTCGGTCCCGCTGTTAGGAGCAGATTTAGTGGCACCACCGAGAGATTTGAGTCCTCCCAGACCTGGAAGACCTCCACCGGAACCACCGAGGCCTGGAAGACTTGGAAGGCCTGGAAGACCTCCACCAGAACCACTCCCAAGACCTGGAAGACTTGGAAGGCCTCCAGAGCCACCTCCAAGACCCGGGAGACTTGGAAGACCACCACCGGAGCCACCTCCAAGACCTGGAAGGCCTCCACTAGAGCCACCTCCAGCACCTGGTAAAGCCCCCCCAAGAAGGCCACCAGGGCCACCACCTGTACCAGAACCACCTCCAAGACCTGGGAGGCTTCCAAGAAGACCCCCAGAGCCACCACCTGTACCAGAGCCAGAACCAGCGTCAGAGCCGGTACCAGAGCCATAATCCTCGCTAGCGGCAGGATGCGGGTGCGCACTGGCAACGCTGACAAGCGCCAAAATATGGGCGGTGTAGTATTTCATGTTGAAGAGCAAATTCAGATTTATCGCAAACGAGTTTTGGTATTTAAATTCAAGACAATGTGAAAATGGCCGCCTGTCCAAACAGTTGAAAATGTCGAAAAGAGTGAGTGAAGAGAAGCAAAGGTCGATGGACTGCACCGAGAACGAAAAGCGAGATATTGGAGCCCAAGGAAAGAAGGGCTATGAAGCGAAGGTGAGGATCAAAGGCGATGCAGTCTACACTGAGGGGGGTAGTGTGTAGTCCTCTTATAGTGTACTTGGCCGCGGATGTGCTCCCTTGGCGGGGCCAATGTGATGGGGAACGATCACCCACTGCGGGGGGTTCCAAAGTTTGATTGCTTTTCGGGGAGAAGTGTGATGAAAGGATGTTACTAGGGTACATCATGTTTGTCGGCACGTGCAGGGGCATTTGCTGATATGTACATGACACGGATGCTATCCGCAGATCTACATGTATTCGTTCACGTTTTGTGCAAATGACCTCATGTGAGGTCGTCTCTCATGTTTGTTGATTTCCATATGGCCTGATAGTCGCATTGAACGGATCATGGATGAATGCTGGAGCAGTGTTGCCGTTACGTTAGTGGCGGGGCGGGGCGGCAGACTAGTCGTTACCGTTGTAGCAGGATGAGCAGGCTGCAAGCGAGCACAGTGTAGATCGCGTATAAGCCTCAAAAGCCCTTGCGTTATTCTAGGGACCAGGTAGCGGACCTGGTTATCTCATAGTACTTTGGAAAGATTCTCGTCACGAAAGGGAAGCATCGTAGTACAGCCCCAGATTTTCTGCCATAGACATGTCCAATGCCCTACATACACGTGAAGTTTCCCAAACGTAGAGAACCTTTGGCTCATTATTTTCTCAATCCCACACTGGGCTGACAGGCTGCCTAGCTGGCATTTCCGCATTGTTGACGAGGCTGTTTGAGGAAGGACATGGTGACATGAAACCATCCGCATCATGCGCCAAACCATACCTACCCAATCTGGTAAGATGTGAAAGTCCATAAGGGGGTTCTGGATGCTCTGTGGCGTAGGGCTACTAGTGCTGCCCATGTCCGCCATGCAACATGCCTCGGCAGCCTTCGTGCACGTTGTTTCATCGCGTTTCTAGGCCAAACATCAGTTTTCAATCGTTCATGTTTCCTGGTAATGTTCTGTGATGACGGCAATACCAGGCTACTTGTGCAATCACATTGCCAGTCGCTGTTCAGCGCTTTTTCCAATCAGACACATGACTACGGCATCCGTGCCTGCATCATCGCCTCAACTTCCTCAATCGCGTTGTACCCGTACAGCCAGGGCTGTACCTCGGGGCACGTCCAGCGACTCGGGAATGCGGCCTCTGGATCTTTTCCCAACTGCTTCAGCATCATTGCATCGCGTAGGGCTTGCTCGGGTCCATCGCGTAGATGGAAATCTTTCCGCTGTTTAAATGTTTCCCGCGCGATGCCTTCACCTCTGGCCTTTCGCAATTGCTGAAACAGGCGTAAAGTTTCTGGCAGCTGCTGTTTAGAGTTAAAGTGCTGTGGTCCGAGAAGCAGGCCGAGGACTGCACCGTCTTCAATGGCAGAGTTGGCGCCCTGAGCGAGATATGGGAGCATTGGGTGACAAGCATCGCCCACTAGCACGAGGTTGTTTTGTGGGTTGACCCACGAGTCCATCTCGGCACGGTGCATTAGCTTCCACTTGTCCACTCTGTCGACGCATTCGAGCAGTTGGGTCAGCCTAAAACGTCCATGTTAGTGGGTTGGATAAGGAAATGAGGAAAGTGGGGTGGGTTGTACACTGGATCCCATCCCTCAAACAACTTTCTCATTTCGTCCAGGCTACCCTGCGTCCTCGCCACCCCTTCCTCCAAGTCGTCGGGAACGAGCAGAACGACATTGTACATAGTCCCTCCTCGTATGCTGTATGCCACTGCATGCGCATCCGGCCCCGCCCAAAATCGGCACCCAGGCTTCTCCACCATTTCCCTTAATTTTGGGTCACTGATCTGATTAATGTTGAGCACGATGCGAAACGCAAGGTCTCCGGTCGGTAGGGGAGGGTCCTTGCGCCCAAGCATCGTGGACCTGCAAGAAGACCAGAGACCATCGGCTCCAACAATGAGGTCAGCTTCGTACAACTGGCCACTGTATGCCTTGGCCCTCGCTCGGTCGCCTGAAGCATTGCCAAGATCCATATCCGTCACCTTTGCATCCAAAACGAGCTGCACACCTAGCTCTTTCGCTCGTCTTACCATTGCTTGCTGCAGATCCACACGATGACAATCTGAGAATGGGGCTCCATACTTGCGACGAATGTTTGTGTCAAAGTTTTGCTCGTGCGCCAACGTCTTTCCACGATAGTTGTACACCGTCAGCGTAGTGGGCTCGCACATCTGAATCCGAATGGCTTCGTATACGGACCATTGCTGGAGTAAACGCGTCGCATTGGGTGTCAATTGGAGACCGGCGCCGATCTAAGAAGGTGGTCAGTGGCCTGTTTACTATTCAAGGCTCTGTTGTACACACCTCAGCAAGCTCCTTTGCAGCCTCCAAGACAGTGACTGAGTGACCTGAGAGCGCACACTGTATCGCAACTGCAAGACCTGAAAGGCCCGCTCCCACAATCACTATATCGAGTTGATGCGACATGTTTGCCTAAGCAGAGATGTGATTTGCAGATGGTGTTTTGGCGAGGAAACTTAGTACTCGACAGAAGAAGCAACCACAATGTTGACATCCCGTGACCGGCTTCGTCGTCTAATCAGAGTGCAACCCCAACTTCGCATATAAACCAACTCAGCTACAGAATTAGATTTTTTTTAGGACTGCGTATACGCCACAGCACACTGAGACTGCTGCCAATTACCAGAAATATCAAATAATACATCTTTCTTGTGACTGTTCAATTGAGGGTTGAGTGGTGACCTTTTGAGCTCATGTATACGCCACAGTACACCAAAATCACCACCAACTGCTAAGAACATCATATAGCATATATTTGCAGTGACTTTTCAATTGAGAATTGTCCTGTGATCATTTGAGTTCATGTATACGCCAGAGTATATTAAAACGTTTGAATTGATCATTGCTGGAGTACCTCCTTCCCAACTTATTCTGGGAAGCTGCATTTAGAGCAGTGACTAAGTCCTTCTTGAAGGAAACAGCTAGGGAAACATCAATGAAGCCACAATGGTAAGAACTGAGGACCCTGAAGTAAACAATACTTTCAAAATAAGTTGTACTCTTTTTGCAGTCTGTCACGAAGATCGAGACAGCACCAGCACCAGCACCAGCACCAGCAGCAACAGCACCAGCAGCAGTAGCAGAAGCAACAACAACAACAACAACAACAGCGACAACGAAGACGACGACGAAGATAATGTCACTCCTCTTCGGTTTTCTCCTCGCCCTCTTCTTCCTTTCTCTTCTCCCCTCCTCCTCTCTTTCTCTCCGCTCTTTGGCTCGGGCGGAAGAGCCCACCTATATGGACCGCTTGGTCCTATTTTTGGAGAAGATTGCTGGCTATGTCCAGCCTGTCCTTCCTTCCTGGGCGCTAGCCGCCATAATTCTTTCTCCGCTCGCCTTGCTGCCGCTTAGAGTCGCGCAGCCCGCGCAGGCAAATCATCAGATCCCTCCAGATGCCGCTGGATTCTGGAGAAGATTTCGTGGGTTGACGACAAGATCTCTTGGTTCAAGCTTGAGGATTGGCAAGATCGTGCCATACCACTCTCCCCTCGCAGTGTCTTGTTGTCAGATATGAGAAGGATATCATGATCTGCGAGAAGAAAGCATTGAGTGACCCCGATATCAAGATCAACCCAACCCACGCTTGGTTACATGCTATGGACACCGAAACATACCCTCACCCACAGGCAAGCCATGTCAAGCCCCAGTGTAAGGACGTGACCTGCGTCAACTACTTTCGCAGGAGAAAAGATCATTGCATCTACATGGATTGATGCAATTGGACTTAAACTAATAAGCTTCTCACTCGCTGGGCCATGCAACACTTGATGGAACTTGCTGCATTTGGGATTTGAAAAGGCCAAACACTTCTGGACTTGGTAGTTGACACAAAGTCAACGCTCCGTCTCACTACGTCAGTTTCACCAAACGCTTCACAACCATGACTGCGAATGGCAAAGGCATGTTCCTCCACTCAGGTTTCAACAAGATGGTTGGCTGCGAAGGCGAGGTTAGCGTTATCACTGGCACAGGTGAGTGTGCCTGAGCCGTGCATGATTGAGTGAAGGCTGAATTGAAAGTAACAGAGACCAATCGCTGTACTGGCGTCCAAGCTAGATACAGTGCTGCAACTTCAAACACATGTCCAATGGTGAACGACTCCAGAATTCCACGATGAATCACCTCATCTTCTCCAGCCTGCACTCAATCGGGACCATGTCTGAAAGCCAGACGCTGATGTCAGGGTCATGCGTTGGTGCCGGGTACCAGCCTCCAGTCTACCTCGAGCTTGGCGATACTGTGACTCGTGACTGTATCCGTCAACGACATGGATAGTCTGGCAAACCGAACCAAAGCGAATCGGAAGCCTAGAGTCGCCCAATCCCGCTCTCAACTATCGAAGTGCGGAAAAATGAACATCTGGTCACACCGTGTCAAATCTGTAATAAATCCCTTTCAACATCAATGATATTGTCAGAAAAATACTGTCCCTTCAGGCCTGGATGCTGCCAATAGCATAAACTCAACGTCATTGAGTAAGCATGAACAAAAGGCTCCATCATAAGCGCCTCGATAGTAGATCCAATCAACCCCCGTCTTGATTCGTTGACAGGTTCAAAAGCATGTCAAGATCCTATACGCCACCGATCCTAATCTCTTTCAGTGTCGAAACATGCCCTTCGTCGCCACCCAGCAAAATTAGCCTCGAGGCAGCACGCTCATTGCACTGGTTGGAATTGGCAAGGCCAGGGATGCGTCAGTCAGCAAAACCCAGCATCAAATCGTAAGCAGCCGAACAAGGACACAGCCAACATCTGCTCGAGCGCAAATATTGGCACCCAAAAGCAGCGTCAGTACCCATCACATTTATTCTGGCCATCCCGCAGCCGTCCCGTCTATCCTGACGTCGTATGCTGACAAAGTAGCAAAGCTGATCGTCACCGGACCGCCCGCACTGGTCGTATTAAAGTAATGCTATGCGCGCTCGAGCTAAAATATTTCGCTGCATGCCATCGTACATGCTATGATTGCGGTTAATACCTCTGGGCTGAGCAGGAGGTTGATTCGGCGGGTTGTGACAGCCACTTGCACAGCGCTGCTTGGTCAGGACCTACAAGGGTACGCAAAGGGGTGCACTACTGCGCTTGCGGATGCGCAAGCCCTCAAGGAGGCGGCTGTCTAGCTGACCACCTCTGTTTGTTACCAGGAGCATGGGTAATGGGCCATCGCCAAACCTACATAAGCAAACACATTCGAATGCTCGAGGGCAAGGTAAGTTTACAGAACGTGGAGGATGTGAGTTGTTGAAATGGACTTGAGAATCTGGAAGGTGCTGCTAGAGCTGTCAAGACACGTCTGTAAATTCATAGGCAAAAAAAGGAGCAAGGGTTTCAGTATTGGAAACAAGACGCATGTGACTAGGCCATGACGTGTTTTGTGTTCTGAGGGGAGTTGACTTGGAATGTCGATTCCACATAAATTAGCGACGACTACACTCGCATCTCCAAAAGTCAAGCCAATAGTGTGGCGACTCTAGAGTTCCTGTATTGTACAAGTTTCCATCTCATGTGTTGCGATTCTTGGTTCTTTTTGTTTTTTCTTCTTCTATCTACCAACCCCTCTAGTACTGGCCAGCTGCTGCCTGGCATGCCTTGAGTTGGTCCAGGTACCAGCCGCAAATAGTCAGGCTACCCTGGTTCTCGTCCATGCACTTGCGGAAGCTCTGGACATCGTTTGCGCAAGGGCCCGCCTGTGCCATCTGAGAAGAAGCGGACTGGTGCTGGGTAGCGAAGTCGGTGTTTTGGGGCGCGGCATCGGCGGGGGCGGAAGAGCCACCAGAGAACCAGCCACCAACAGCGTGGCCGATGGAGGATCCTACTGCAACACCACTGTATTCAAGTTAGTTCAGTGTTGGAATCATAAAGATTATAGTGCCATTGCCCAACGTCATCATTCGCACTGGTACCAGCGCAAAACGATGACAGTCGGACATGGCTGCCTAGATTACTTACGCAGCAGTGCTAGCCATCTGTCCGAACAAACCAGGTCCCTGGGGTGTAGGAGCGTGTGCCTGCTGAACGGGAGCGTGAGGGGGGGCATGCTGGGCGGGAGCAGCAGCAGTTGAGTGAGGGCGCGATGACGCAGGCGCAGGCGCAGAGGTAGCTGGTTTGGCTGCCGGGATCTGGGGGCGGCGAGGAGGAGCGGTTCCTGAGCGTTGGCGAGGCATGTTTTTGGATGCGGTTGGTGATGTATTGGCGTGTTTTGGTGCTTTGGTGTTTTGGTGGTGATACGTGGTAGAATTGGCTTTGCGATGGCAAATTGAAGATGTTCACGTCCGAGGTTCAAGGTTCGAGAAACGTCGTCGGTGTTAGCGCACTTTAGACGGCTTGGCGGGCATGGGCATCGCGGGCATCTTCATTGGTCCCTGGCGCTCACACCCCTGTAACTGTTCACGTGGATTGTACGTTTTGCTTCGCGTAGATGTCTATGGTTGCTAATCTGTTTCCAGTCTCACGTCGCTTGGCGGTCTGGTGTTGTGGGTCAATGTTTCTTTATGGCCATCTATTTGTTGACCAGCCAGAAGAATGGTTTAGCGGCCTTGAAAACCAAATTCCACAGGCTTTTTAGTGCCTTTTTTTTTATCCAGCGGTTGAACGCTCAGCATACGTCCTCGACCTCGACGTCGCCACCAGACCTTGGTCCAAGGTCCGAGCGTAATGTGCGGTTGAACAACTCTTTGAGCATTTCGAAGCAGATGCCAGACAATGCAGCGTCGTAGCGTCCCTTGCTGAGTTCGTCGCGGATAAAAGCGTCTATACAAATGTATTAGCATAGCAATAATTTTGTGTAACCATGTTGTAGATACTTACGCTGTGCCCAAGCCGGCTCGTAGAAGGAAAACGTGACACCTGCCTCATGCAGGGTTTTTCTGATCAGGTCTCGGCCCGCTGGTGGTACATGCGTATCCATCTTGCCGAATATCATGACCAGCTCGCCCTTGATGTCTTTGGCACGAGCAAGCGAATCGTCATTTTTGCCCTTTCCCAGCGTGTGGCTATGAATGTCGGTGGCGAAGTAACAGATTGCTGAAACCACCCGTGGATCCAAAGCGCAACGGTATGCCAAATGACCACCCAGGCACATGCCTTGAAGATGATGAGCAAAAAGAGAATAAAAGGCCAGTTTGTGCGGAGTTGATACATACCAGTAGCACCAATCCTTCCATTGCAGGTTGGCATTTCTAGCAGTGCATCTACTGATAAAGTAGCATCTTCGTCGTAGGCGTGTAATTCCTTTGCGACTTTCCAGTCGTTGCCCTTGTCTGTACCAGGGCCATCGTATGCAAGGGGTTCAGGACCAGTGAACTCATGATAAGACGAGGGGGCTGCGACAATGTAACCCTGAGAGGCGATTTGCCTTGCAAAACGAGCAACAGGCCCAGTCACTGAAAGAAAGTATCAGCACGGCTCAAGAATGATGCATGTCGTAGACGACCAGACAGTGGCCCAATTGGAGGATGGAGTGTACCTTGGTAAATCTCGGAAAAGACTACGACGCCGGGAAACTTTGCTTTGGGGTAGTTTGGAATGGTGGGGTGGAAGAGGAAGATCCCTGGGGGGTCAGTTTCGGGGTTGCAGCCAAGGTATGCAAGGGCGACAAACTCATGTCACCGCCAGCCTTGGTTGGCACATCTTTGTGTGTTTCAGTGATGAGCATGGTGGCGGTAAAGACAACGGGGCTGTATGGTGCGTCTGCTGTCTAGGCGTAGTCGTGAGAGACTGGTGATCGGGCTAGGGCGGGGTGGTGGGGTAGTAAGTTGAGCACGGTCCAGGCTGCTGGAGGAGCAGTAGTGTTCACTATGTTGACGCATTGAGGCTGGCTAATCAGCGTTTCCGTAAAGGACCCATTATTTTTCTCTCTCTTTCAATTGATGCACTACGCGCGGGAGAGAAGAACATGGTGTCAGATCAGAGGAACTTGGTTTGCGGATGTGGGCGGATTGTAGAGGCATAGATCAGGTATGAGATTGCTGATGGCACGTCATCAGTCGTGGGTGCGAGTCAAAACGAAAAAACCAAGAGAAATAAATTTGGAAGACAACGGTGACGGGGCGGAGGGCCGGGCGTGTGCGAACAAGGCTTGTTCCGGAGCCATGGGTACAAGGTATTAGTGGGCGGGTGGTGAGGAAGGGCCGATGAGTGGCTAAGGATAAGGGACGCGCAATGATGTCAAGCATCGCATAATTCAGTTGCGTCTGGTTGGTGTTGAAGGGCGGCGGCAGCGAGCGGACAAGATCACGCGACGGTTGCGGCGGCAGTTGGCGTACGGCCATGGCCCGTTTTGTTGCAGTGAGCCGAGGTGCTGTGCAACTTCTACCACTGATGGCTTGAGGGTCGAGTTTGGATAGGGTCTCACCGCTAATGGCGCCATTTCGGCGGCGGCGACTGGTGTCAAGTTTGGCTGGGACGGCAATGATGGAATAACATGGCAGATCACTGTAGATATTTGGTCCCTTGAGCGCAGGGGGGGATGGGAGATTTTTTGGCAAGGCGACGATCCCTACGGCACCGTCTCTTGAGGTTGCAGTGTTTGGTGGCCCGGGGCATGTGTTGCCGAACTAAGCCCATGGTTCACATAGTACGGGACCAACGTGGCGGTGTGAAACACACAAAGCCGACGCAGGCCAGGGCATGGCAGAGACAGGGTGTGAAGAGGGCTGTCGGACGACGGCTAGCAGATGGGTCGATGGTGTGCATGCGTCTGTAGTAGGCAGGCAGCCATTGGCGCGGGCGTTGGCGTTGGCAAGACAGCAGGCGGGCGGTCGAAGCAGGGCGTGAAAGCAGAGGGTGACACGGGCAGTGTGGGCGGTTGTTGCAGCGGGCCTCTCAGTCGTGATGCGACGGGTTTGGTGTTGAGGGGTGTGTGGGTGTGTGGGCGTGCAGGGATGCAGCACCTGTCACGCAAAGGGCAGGTGGGGGGTGGGCTGGTCTTGGTCTAGCGCAGAGTGGGATGGAACGTCAGCCTCACAAAACGTGGCTTGAGCCGCTGGCAAGGCGGGGACAGGTTTGGCGGGTGAAGATGGCCATGTACCGACGTACGTAGTAGGCAATGTAGGCCAAGGGTACTGGTATGCGTAACGAGAGTCATGACTGCGATGCTTGGGCAGCCGTCGCCAGGTGTATCCCATGGCAGAAGGGGGGCGTTGTATGTCATCTCGCAGCACCAGGCCAGCGTCTGCCGAGTCTGTGCGCAGTCTTGCCTGCACGGCGCCGGCGCGAGTCTTGGGAGGGCTCCGCTCAGCGGAGAGGCAGTGGAGCGGCTGGCGCTATCGTCGCGCAGCGCTTGGTATGTACTAAGGTAATAACCCAGTGCTGATATAGAAATCCTATACCGCATTCATATTGTGCTGCTGCTGCTGCTCTGCTGCTTCTTCTGCATCCGTTGTACACCGGGTCAACATGAGGCCCGGCAGACTGGTGTTGAGCGTCGTCGCAGGCCAACATAATCAAACTCTGCTCACACGGCGGGGCGGTCATGGCGGGCCAGGGTCCAGGCACATGGGTAATAACCAAGTCACTCTGGACATGATGGTTGATATCTGCGTCCAAGTGAGTGTGAGTACGTGCGCGTGTGCGTGCCCAGGTGCTCATGTGCCGCTCAAGACAACAAATTCTCTGTTGGTCGTGCAGCGATATGGCGTCAGGGCTGGGGCATCAAGTGGTCTGCTTTTGTCGCTTGATGGCCCGAGTGACCAGCATGCCATCCAGCCCATGCTCGTGCAGCGAAAAAGGCTCGCTAAACGCCGCAACGTCGCCAGGGCCGCTTCTTGTCTATCACAACATGGCCTCTGCGTGCCGTCCGCGTCTTGTCTCCATCGAGACCATGTACAGCATGTGTGTGTGTGTATAGTTGGTATACACCAAACCATGGCCGACGACTGGCCTGCAGCTACAGACAAGCATCCGTTGCGGTGCCTGCTAGGGGCTTCCATGGTCTTAGGCTGGCCTCTGCATCAGCTCTCTTTTGGTCCCCATCTTTTTTTTCTTTTTTTCTTTTTTCAGTTTGTTTGATTCCTCGTCGTGGCCAGGCGCTAGTCGTGTTATCCTGCCGCAGCGTCCGCCAGGGTCAGCGGGCGTGGAGAGGGCGGAGCGAGTCGAGCGTGGATGGATGGATGGAGCACGTTGGAAGCCGTGTCAGATTCAAACGCAGGGATGGCACCGAGGCGCATTCACTAGCGCCATCTGGGCGCAGGCCAATCACAGCAGGCAGGGCTTGGATGCCTGTCGACCAGTCCACGTCGACGACCTGTTGATGCCCTCTCGCTCTCCAGCTTGTGCCCTGGGGCTGCCCAATACTCACAGCAGCAACCTTCGCCGCCGTCATTGTCCCTTTTTATCATTCCCGTGCCGCCGTCACGCTGCTCATCCCCCTTTCACGCCTCCTCTGCTACTCCCGTCCCACGTCTCTCCATCGCCCAGGCTACTGCTAGCTAGCCCCTCCACATCGTCCGGGGGTGCGACAAGACGGCATCCCATATTGGGACGCTATCTAATTTCTCCAGCCCTCGCCTGCTTGCTTGCCTGCCTGCCTGCACACCCTGCTCCATTCTCGCACTGTTTGTCGACAGACACGACAAATAACAACAATAACAATAACAACAACAGAATTCCTCCCCCTGCGCAAATCACTCCTCTCCTTCACTGTTGGCTCTTCTCAGCTGCGCCTTGGGCCAGTGCGCGTCTTGGGTCGTCTTTTTTTTCCCGCCCACCCACTTGATCCTCTCTGTCCCGGACGCCCGCTGCACTCTCGCTGCACTCGCTGCTGCACCTCTCTTTGGCTTACTACGTCTGGAACACGCCGCTTGGTCTGCTGCTGGCTCTGTACTACCGACCGCCGCCAGTGTGCCCTGCACCCCCTGTGCCGCTGCATAATATCTGCCTGCCTCCCCCCCGTTTGCTTGTTGGTTACCTAGGTCGACCTGTCCAGGGCATCCGACCGAGTCCTCTTGCGCGTACGTCGAGTCCCAGGCCAATCCCCCACCGCCAAGAAATCATCGTCCTCCACTCACCACCCTTTTTGCTCACTCCACCCAAAACATTTACTACTTCTCTTTGCTGACTTGCTCCCAGAGCCTAGGTCGCCGTGTTGCACAGCGGAGGTCCCCCCGAGCAGACTCGTCTCCCACC
>JAWDHC010000419.1:0-17983 GCA_036172615.1 Curvularia verruculosa
CTGAACTTTTGCAACAGAGATACCCCCCCTCGCCGTTTTTTTTCCATGTATTTTCTTTCGAATCTTTTTTTTTCTACACTTGGCAGAGATATATGCAGATTTCGGTACATAGTTTTTTATGGTCAAATTGCACATCACACCTCCACATTTAACGAGCCTCCCCCTTCCAAGTGACAAGAGGTTCTTATTGCCTTGAGATTATGCAACGTGGATGTTTGACAACGTCACGCGATCGAGACAGCCCATGAACAGAATGGTGGAAGAGGAAAAGAAATGTCGTTGTAGTTGATATGTGCTACAGACAAATGATAATTGCGGATGTATGACAACATCGCATGTGGTTGCGTCCCATATCCCCCACCCTAAAGAGATGAATAAACTCCGACCCTAGATGCAAAATGAACAGAAAAAAAAAAGACGCTGTGTGTGTGTTTGAGAGAGTCGGAGAAGCCGTAAAGATGAAAAGGAAAAGGGATATTGGCCAGTCAAAGGCTACGTATCATACGGAGAGATGAACGAACATGGTGAGAAAGAAAGAGTAAAAAAAAAGACTATACACTGCGCTCTGGACTTTCACCCTCGGCTACCACAGCAACGCCCAGGCCACGATCAGGAGATTGAAGTACAAGCTGCTCGTGCCGCCTTGCGCGGATAAAGTCTGATACACTCTTGATCAAAATGAACCACCCAATAATCATAAGGCCATATGCTATCCAGTCGCTTCCGGTAATTGCACTCGATGCAGGTGTTGAGTCACTTCCAGCACCTCCACCTGTGCTGACTTTGTCCGGGTCAAAGTCGTGTGAGTTTGGATCGCTTGGTACACCACCATTGAAGCCTTGGCCGGGATTGTCGTTGCTGCCGTTGTTGGGGTTGAGGACTGCAGAGCGGAAGCCAAAGCCAAACTGTACAAGAGTGATGCCGAGACCAGCGCGGGATCCGTTCTTTGCAGCATGGGTGGTATGGAGAAGGTAGGTGAGCAGGAAGCCGACGAGTTGGAAAGACATGGAGATCATGGCATTCCACAGGAAACTGAAAAGCGATCCGACCGGGAGGCCCTCGACAAACACTTCGTCGCCAAAGGTACCAGGGGCGAGAATGGTCGTCTCCCAATATGGTGGTGTTGCGTCTGCAGCAGCTTGTTCATATGTCTGTATCAAATTTAGTAATGATTCCTAGAGTCGATCGACATCAGACGCAGTACGTACCGGAGGCTTCTCTTCAGCGTCCTCGCCTCGTGTGGGCTTTGCGCTGAGGTTCGCCCACACGCCACCATTTCCACCACCATAGACTCGTCCACTGCTAGGTGCTTGTGTGTTGAATACTGGCAATTCTGTGACTCGTCTTTGGATACCGGGAACTGGCGGCTCCTCTTCGCTACGTGGGTTCCCCCGCATCAAGCGCTGTCGATCATCCCCATTATCGTCATCGTCATCATCCGAGTCTGAATCAAATGTATCGGCGAGCGTGCGATCTTCGTCGTTGGCAGCTGGGTCTTCTGCTAAAAGACGCCGTGATGCGGCGTTGGGGGATGATGCGCGTGAGTGAAAGGAGGGTGGTGGCGAGGCCGGTGGCCACTGTTGGGCCGATGTCGACGATGCGTGCGAGTCATCCTCATCTTGAGCAGCTACCTGTGGTTTGTTAGTTCTGGTGTCGTGGGAGCAATGGTCCAAGGGGTTCGCGCAGTCGCACGACGTCCTCAGGGACGCAGGCAACGTACCCTTTCATAGCGCTGGCTAGGCATGGTGTACACACGGCCGGACGCGGTAATACAAAGTGTGGACAGGCGAAATGGATACAAGGAGTCGTCTCTAATAAAGTGTATCGGAAGCAGCGGTCGTGGAAGGTATAGGTGGGAGCGGGAGTAGGAGTAGGAGTAGGAGTAGCGAGTGTGGAGTAGACGGACGGCGGGCGGCAAAGGGAAGCCACTGGAAGAGCGACGGGGCGTGTCAGGCGGCAAGGGCAGCAGCAGTAGAGTGAGAGACGGCGTTTCAAATGCGCCGCGCCTGGTCTTGCCTTTTTTGGGCTAAGCCTGACGGCTGCTGCGCCACGCCTCCCCACTGCACAGACCCTGCGCTCACACACCCCGGCCATCGAGAAAGCATCATCGATTGCTGCATCTTTGCTGACCAAGTCAATCGGCTGGAATATTCACCCGCACCCGCCGGCCACACCTGGACATACATACCCGTACGCATACGCACATACGCATGCGCATGCACACAGAGCAATGGCAAATACAGTAAGCCGAGACACCAATGCCATTACGTGCGCCTAGCTAAGAGTTTCAAGATAGCAAAGCAATATACGCGCCTCCTCGCTCTCTGGCCAAAGGACGCCTTGCGCCCAAATCTGCCTTTTACTCGCGCAATCGAGCACCACGGTCAGCCCTTTGGTGTGAAGCCCATCACTCCTGCGCCCGAAGACGCTCCAAAGCAACAGTCGCCAGCCGCCACAACTCCAGCAGCAGCATCACCCCCACCAAATCCCAAACTTGAGCAAGCACAAGTAAACGCTCTCTTCTCGCTGCTCGAAAACAGATACAGTACAAAATATGCGCTGTCGCCAGGCGTGTTGAAGCCCACATCCTCGCCTGAGCACTACACCAAGTTGATGGAAGAGATTGAGCGCGCCCCGCACAAGACCTGGTGGCAAGCCAAGGTCGACCAATGGAAGATGAAGATCCGATGGTCATGAGATTTATGAGATTATGATTGTATTATACTGTAAAAATAAATATCAAAAGGCGGATGCAACTTGTTGGCCTAACCTCTCATACACCTTGACTTTGACCATTCATGTTTGTTTGATTTGGTGTAGCCAGAATCTACCAAGCTTGCTACCTTGGCAGTCTTTGCTCATAAAAAACGGCTTGGTTTCTTCATGAAGCCCTTCCTCCACTCTTTTCCACACTCAACGTAGAATAGATGGCTCCCGATTCCCCTTTATACTATGAGCGTATCCGCCAAAAAAAAAGATGGTCAAGTAGGTTCATGATGTCCCATAAAATCTCTGTACTAACAACTGTCTAGCATGTTTGACACAGTCGCCGTCGCCGTTGGCAGCGAAGGGAAAACATGTACCGTTCACTCCGCTATCCTTGGCCAAAGCTCAAAGTTCTTCATCAACACCATGAAGCCTGAATGGTCCGCAGCACGCTCGAATCCGTCTACCATTGACCTTACCGACGAAGATCCCGCTACTTTCGAAATCTACTTGGACTGGCTGTACTTCAAGACTCTCCCAACTATCGTCGACGGATACATGGATGATGCACGACTGAATGCCGAGTTTTGCATTTTCGGCAAGTGCTACGTCTTGGGAGAGAGTCTCATGGATATCAAATTTAAAAACGCAATGATCGATGCTTTTGCTGACATCAGGGCCCAAGGACACAAGCCATATCCAGGCAAAGACTCAATCACCATCATTTACGAGGGAACTCCTGAGAATTCACCAGCCATGAACCTGTTCATTGAACTGTGGGCCGAGAACGCACGAACAGACTGGGCACTCTTCATCGACGAATTGCCGTCTGCATTTATACTCAAGCTGTGCAAAGTCTTACTAAAGCGTAAGGACAGTTATAGGAGAATATTTGATAGGAAGCAGTTCTACGAACCGGAACCTTCCAAACCATCTTGCAGTGAGGAAGAAGACCTGTGGGAGAATGACCCAGAAGACTAGTTGTGTACTATGCTCTATTGCAATATGAGCAATTTTTGGAATGCCATCCCCATTGTCTGTTTTGACCAGAGGCGCAGCTCTGTCCTTGGCGTGTATTATGGTTAGAACTAGTCCGAGTAAAGTATGGTTAGTGAGCTGATCGCTACTTTATTTAGACGGTGATTTTAGTGTAGTAATCGTCTATGAACAAGACGGACTTCTTTAGAGTTATCGCTACTACAGCAGAACTTAGTACTGCAACTTGTTATCTAGCAGTCCCGACGCTACTGCGACACCAGCTACCTAGTCCTTTCTCTAACTAAGACACTCTCTGTCGCGTCGATACTTTACAAGGAAGAGATCATCGGATTTGTTCTTGCTAATCGAGCAGTTACTCCTGAGCATCAATGCATAGTTGAACTACTGCAACGCTAAAACTTGGTCAATCTTGAGGGTAGACAGGAGGGTTGGTTACCTTCTTGCTTCAAGTGACGTGCTAAACGACATTAAGGAGGACCGCGTAATTGCTCATCACAATATGGAGCATTAACTCTAGGCAAATTGCTAACGGTACAACATGATAATTTCCTCTTTTCCTATTACTTTGGACAGTGGTAAGCAACTATTATATCAAGATGGAGTTCTCAGAAATAGACAGTATGGGTGGTTATCTGCGGCAAAATATCCACATCATAAGCCAATATGTGGAGGATGACTGCTAGAACAGAGTCAAGAAAAGAATTTGACCACACAGAAAGGAGTGGCGTGGTATTGTCTTGTAATCACTAATCCAGCTGCATATAGAACAATCCTTACTCTCTCTGTAATTTCAAAGTATTCAGACTTTTTTTTCATGTGCCTATCGCTTGAGAACATCAGTTTGTATCTTTGAAGCATAATTACAGGATGTTCCCCATTCTAATATGGTTATAGCCATGTGTCTTTCTTTTCGTCTATGGACATATACATATCATTCCTATCCGTCATGGCGATTTACTACAGTTTCAGCTGCTCTATACAATCTCATTCCATTTCCGCCCATCCAATCCATGCCGGGTTCCATAAAGGATTCGCTACAGATTCCGCAGCTACCTTGAGAATCTCCTTGATTTCTCTCAAAGTCTCATTCCCGACAGAGTCGCTGCCGTAAGCTGGATACTTTTCTTTCAGGACTTTGTACTTATTCGTCAAGCGCGCGTAGATAGCGTTGCAGCCTGATTCAAGACTTCCCGAAGAGGCCTTTTTCTTTGCTTCGCGGCACTCTGCTAGCAAGGTCGAGAAATTTACTGATGCTTCGTTGAGCGGTACGATTTGAGCGAGCCATGGTGTTTGCTCAGGACATGTGATGATGTTATCGAAGCTGATGCCGTATCTTTTCGCTATATGTTTGCAGTTGCTAACAAACGGGTATAACTTTTTGCTGTTATGACTGTTTCTGTTCGCTTCGTAATGCAGGTAACATAGTAGTAGGATCTGTTGGAGCCAATATGCTACTTCTTTAGGGGGCTCGCTTTCGTAAAGCATAATGCAGTCTCGCCATAGTAAAGGCATGTATGACGTGCCCGACCGTTCTACGATCAACGAAGACTGTAAAGCTTTCCCCAATGTGTTCTTTTCTTGCCTTAAGCCTCCCGTAAAAACACTGTCGATTTGGTGTATTGTAGGTGTGTTGTTGTTCGCAATTGGCTCCACGGCATTGAAAAATGTTGTGAAATGGCATCCATTTTTGTAATCCGAGAGGTGCGCTATGGCTTGCAAGAATGGGCGTACTGTAGTAATATAATCCATGTTCGTGGTGTGATTCTTCAGGTGCATCATTGCAGTTCCGAATAGTTTTGAAATGGAAAGGTCCAGCAAGCCATCGAAATCGAAAAAATCTTTTCTCCCTCGTATATCAGCGCCTTCTAGGGCATTTAGCAGAACATCGACTACCCCATCTTGCTCAGAGGGGTCTTGAATGCGCTGGAGATCAGGTAGGTACGAAGTGGCTGCACATATGGCGAAAGGATGCCTGTCCAGATCTTCGACCAATCGGGTAAGCTGTTCTGGAGAAACCGTTACAGTGGATGCCATCAGAGATCGTAGCAGCTGTTCCGCCTCCTCCGGTTCCATGTCAAACACCAATAGATCCAGACATTGAAACCCGGATCGTGAAAGCTGCTTTGATACTATGGGATTTCGTGTCGACACAACCACGCGGGCGCTTTGGGGTAAATCTCGCGCGATGTCTGAGGCGTCTTTGATGTTGTCAAGTTCATCCAAAACAATGATGCAGTCGTTCTCTGTTCTGGCCGCCCACTCCAAGAAGCTATCTGCCTGGATTTTTGGAGTATACGTCTTCCAAATATCAAGGGATCGAGGGTCGATAGCTCCATGACGAATAGTATCGTGGCCGTACATGAGAGCGTACTCTTCCAGCTTCGTTCGTAAGACTGCATAATTTGATGCAGACAAAATTATGATGTTACTTTCCGAAGAGTGCTGTCCCACATAGTCTAAAAGGAGTTCCGTTTTTCTCGAGTAAATCAGTCTCAGAATGAAATCCTGTAGCGTTTTGTTACACCTACCCTGAACCCGCAACGCCGACCAGTATCAACATGTGCCGCGACGAAGCAAAAGCATCAATGTTCTTAGTAGCTTCTTTGAGAAGCTGGGGCCGTTTCACCATGTTGCGACTTGGTTTGCGGAAACCATGGTTGAAGACAAATGGCTTAGGAAGCGGATATGTTGGAGCTATAGCTTCAGGTCTTCCAACTCTTCTCACCTAATATGCGTCAGAATTTTTCACATAGTGATCGATATAACAAGATTTTAATAATGAATGCATTTCCAGAAATTGGACTATACATTTACTGCAGTCGATGTAAGTTGACTGGCCCTGCTCATAAGATCTGCTCGCATGTCGCACAAACCCCCCATAACTATGGTAAATGCAGGACTGGTGTATTTCTCAAACTTGCAGACAGAGTGGTGGTCCGTCTCTGGGAGTAGCATGGCCGTGTGCTCAAGAAAACCAGCAGAAGCAGCTGTAACCACCTGAATAATGTCAGCTCGGGCATTCAGTGAAAAATGGTCTCTCACTTGTTTGGCACCTCCTGAAAACGAGGTTGGTGAAGATTCGCAATAGCACCGAATTAAGGGCTGATATCGGAGAGTAGCCCAGTCATTCACAGCGTCGATGTGTCGGGGGTTCAGGACCTTCAGCTCTCTAATAAGGCTCGTCTGGACTCCAAACACATGAGCTAATTCTAGTTCCAGATCTGACCATTGAGCCATCAATGACCCTAAATTTGGAGTGCTCAAAAGCAACAGGCCTCGAGGCCCAAGCTCCATTCCTGCATGCAGTTGGGGGTACTTTTCGTACCGCACCATAGCGAGACGAGCAATTAGCCCACCCATGGAGTGGCACAGGAACAGAATTGGTCGTGCACGCTCTTCGGGAGTAGTTCTCTCCTGCCCGATGAGTACTAACAGTTGATCGGCAAAGTCCTCAAAACGTGACTGTGTTCCCTTTCCATTCAACAACTGTGAATCGTAACCATAAGTCATGATCCTACTGTTTCGGAAGTGGTGGTGGTTGGGCAAATGGTCCCGCAGCCACATTTGAGTTCGGCTCATCCAAGTGTCAAATGCATGCCCGTTCAACCCATGAATGGCGCAGATGCTATCAGATGGTTAGTGCCATACTGCTGGAGAAAAGAAACAGAAAGTATACTCTAAATCCACTCTTTGTTCAGTGGAGCCGCTATGTAAAATGGTTATACCACGGAAATCGTCGTCTATATCTACACTGTTTCTCGTTTTGAGGTGCCTTTTTTGGCTGGTCTTCAAAGCCCGTTCTTTCGCTGCTGAGGTTGCAAAAGTGATAGTCGCAGTACGTAGGTTTCCTTGCTGTGCTAAGCTCGTAACGAGCAAATTCTTAGGTGCATCATCATCACTGCCGGGTCCGCGGGAAGTCGACTTAAAGATTTTTTTCCAGTTTGGACCTTCGACTTTCGAGTCTGCTAGCGCCTGAGCCTCAATTCGTTCCTTTATTTCACCCTCTGGTATACCCTTCAGTCGCAGAGTCGTATTACTCTTTTTCATTTTGACAAAATCGCACGAAGTGGTTCGGCGGGCAGAAGAGAGACAATCGCTTCCTTATTTCAGCTCTAATGGTGGACATTCCATGCTATTGTAGGGTGCTGCAGGGATCGTACAGTTGTTTCCGTGAGGAAGTGTTGGCGAAGCCGTCATTTCAGCTTTCTTGACTCATGCGTTGACATGCAAGCCTCTTCTATCAAGTTAAAGTACTAGCGAATGAAATCGCGGAGTGAAAGCCTTCAGTGTTGGCGCAGTGCTCAGCTGAAGCTCGAATCTTGGCGTCATTCATCTACCCTTCAGCCTTGCGGCATTTCGCTCACTATCGGCAGCACATTTGCATATGATTGGAGAATAACGGAGCTGAAAATATGAATCCTGGTAAGAAAAAGGTGCACGTGCGCAATCTTTGCATACTACAGCTCCTTTTTTGGAACTTGCTCAACTACTCTATTGGCAGGATGAGTGGCCCTGTAGGATTCGAATGCTGGCCTGTCTTGGGATCCGGCAATTGCCATGCCACTAGATGGTTGTTCTCCCTCACTTATCTTGAAGCCCGGGTCTTGACTTCACTAAACTATATCATTATCGTTCTCTCTAATGCTCTGTCTAGCTCGCACCGCCCCATGTCTGCGCCTGGGATTCTTGGGTTATCAGTGGACGATACCACATACAAACTTCTCGTTCTTCTAGCTAGTAGCCCCAGCCGATCTGTTCCCGCATTGATATTCACAAGGCCTTTTTCGACCCTTTCAAATGCTAGGTTTAACTATCAGGACTTCGAAGTAGTCCATAAGTTGTTCCGAGGTGCCAACGACAAAGGCAGAACGTATGACAAGCAGAGAAAGTCCCAGCACAGTACTTCCATCTACGACTTACAATATGGTCTGATTGAACTCGGACCTGAGCTGGAAGCATTACAGCGCGAAATGCATCTGAATGTCACGTACCAGGAGAAGGTGACCTTCCTCGAAATTTCAGCACAGCTTCGGCAAAATATCTGGAGCATGTTTGCAACTGAACCTGGGAAATGCGAGAAGGCCAAGACAGCGCTCTGCGTCTTGACCATGCTCTCCCTTCCCGTGCCATACACGGAGCCATTATGGGAAATGACGTCGTTTGTCTGCAAGGATGTCATCAGTACCACTCTGATACCTTTTCTGTTCACTCCCTTCGCTGCAAGTGGTTTGGATCCAGACATGATCACGGAGGAGAAGTACTGTTTACTTGTCTTCCATCTGACAAACCTCGGCTTTGTGCTCGATGACACTCATTGGCATCTATTATCCAAAATCCCCAAATCATCGGACTTCAAATCATTCTTCGACATCCACAAACAAATGAGCCATCTGTTGAACATTTCAAGCTCTGAGCTAGGCATTCAGAAGCTGCAAGACCCTGGAAGTTTTAGTTTGCCCGAATCTTCGCTCTGTATCTCCCTCATTGGGTTCACGATATCTCAAATAACTTGGAAGTCTTCAACCCCGGATTCCTGGAAGCGCTACGAAAGCTGGCGTTCATGGTGGAGCGCTAATTCACCGTGGCGAACAACTTTTTTGGAGGATATCGCCTACGCCCTCGTCTATCCAAAACAAATCAATGTAAACAATCTGGCCCCTCATCTACCTCCCCAGCTCACATGTGCACTGGCGGTTGGCCTTTGCTGTTCTGAAAACCTGGAAACATCATCCGATCTCCTATATCTGGCCCTGAATTTTGATAGTAGTGAGATGCATTCTCACGTCTATGGTCTACTCTTTGCTGAGCTTGTGAAATCGTTGATTCTATTGGACAAGGCTGAGAAAGGCTTGGATCTGGTTGTCGCTTATGAGAAAGCGAACGGGACCAATCAAGCTTATGTCTCAATTGTCAAGGCAGATGCTTATATTGCACTCGGCAAGTATAATCAAGCACGCGAGCTACTTGAATGCATCCTCTCAGACCCTTCGATCGGATCATTTGAGGAAGTTTGCTCAGTCTTGCGCTTGAACAAAGTCTGGAGACGAGCTCCCGATGTGGCTAGGCATTCGGGTTTTATATACAACCTTAGACGAACATTGAGTCTTATTCCGGAACAAGACAGCCACATCCAGGAAGATTACATGAATGAGTTACAGGCCACAGTATATCATGTCAAACAACCCAAAAAATATTTCTCTTCAGAGTTGTGTAGACTCATTGAAGATACGTTGAAACTCTACAAAGAGGACGATATGACTCTTCAGAAACAACGGTCAAGTCTCCGCATGTCAATAGAGAGAAATGACGCAGACACACGTGCTTTCGGTAATGAACAGGCTGATCGAATACCCACAGAATTTTCCAGAAAAAATCAGATCATCCTCCCAATGCAGCAAACAACCCTGTGTATCCTAATCGAGGCACTTCCAATGGCACTCAAATTGACGGCAGACATACGAAAGAGCTTGATAAGGAAACAAACTACTCAGATCCTTTTGCGGACCCCGATACTGATGTTCACTCTCTCAGACCTGGAGGGCGCAGCGCTGTGACGATCACACAAGAGACTGAGAAGGCATGGGACGAAAAGAATTTGCTATGTTTGGGTAAGCTCTTCCTTTCGAGTGTATCCAAGAATGTAGTGATATTCTAACTAACATTCCATTGAGATGGAAATGGAACCCATATATACTGGTCGCTCTTGGTTCTGAAGGGACTAATGAGTCTGATCAAGGTAGAGGAAAAGAAACAATCAGGGTCATCGGAACTCTCATGGAACGTCGATATCGATCCGGATATATCTATTGAGTGGGAAATGCCCCCAAACTGGGAAACTGATCTGCCTTGTAATTATTTCGATCTAATCTGCAGTACAAGCATGGGAGGGTACGTCTAAGCAAACAACAATTCGCGTATACTAAATACTGACATAGCTCAGTTTCGTATCTTTGATGCTAGGCAAGTTTCGAATGGATATTCATAAGTGTACCCACTACTACAGAAGAATATTGCGCTGCACTTTCGCCAATCAACCGTCTATGTTAGCACTGACACAACTTTTGTCATCACCACCAGCACACCGAGCCTGGGATATGAAGGAAGCGATTAATTACTTTGAAGTGGTAGCTTACCGTGAAAATTCTGTGCTCACTGCTCCTGGCAAATGTGCTATGTTAGTGGATCTACTCTGCTTCACAAACTACTACTGACTTGAACACATTTAGGTTCATTGCTGCATCCATTCAAACCAAGAACAACACGGAAGGGAGGAAGCCATACCTGATTCGCTCTTATGATAATCCCGGTTCATTCCTAGGGGATCAACAACATGTTTCAATTCCTGTAAACTTCGGGAGAGCTAGTTGGCTGAGTATATCTTATGTCATGCAAGCAGCTACAGCCCCGTTGGATTCTCCCAAAGAGATAACCATCAGGCAAAACTCTTTCCAAAAGCCAGACAGCATATTTGTATCAGATGCGGGCAATACTTCCTCTACTCATCTACTATCCTTGGGTCGCCAGGAACTCAAGTCGTTGAGCGGAACAGAGAGCCACGGTATCATCGTCAGTGTAGGCGTTGTCCCGAGTCAAGAGCAACGGGAAACGGATACGTCAATGAAACCGCTAGTGCCCAAAGGTTACTGGCGATTCAGTGACTACGAGGGTGGAACTAGTATCAGTGTAAAGCAGGATGAGTGGAAGCCAAGCGGCATTTACACAAGAGAGCATAAAACTGGTTCGATTACTTTGGAAAAAATTGAACATTCGTTCCGCACCTGGGTTTCGATACCTACAAATAGTGCTAGTCTTCGAAAGTGTGCACAAGAACTTGTTGCAAGGCGAAGACTCAGGGAGGCAGACCGGGAAAGATGGGCTACATTTTCATCTTCGGTTGGTCTTAGCGATCCCTTCAAGAGCAAGAGCAAGCTTGATGATGATACGGGACCAATTTCAAGGTGGATTAATGGGGTGAAAGATGGGCCTTTCAACAATCCGGGTAGACTAAGCTCACCAGGTCAAGCCAGGGACATGAATCAAAGCAATGTACATAATATGAGCTTCTAATCATCCAACTAAGCTTAGTTGAGTCGGAGTACCTAGCTTAGTAAGTTTGGTCTAGCTTGATAGGCCTGTGCATTAAATCAAAGACAGTCAACTTTGTAGTAAGAGCAATATTGCGATGCTGTTTTGATCTTCATTTTCCCGATGATCACTAGCATCGTCAACCTACATCGTGCTGGGCTGTGTTGAATTCTTAACTATTGAACCTTCATACTAAAAACATAACGTAGTGTTACTTTTGTTATAAACTAACAACCTTGTCTTTAACGTGCGGGCCTATGAATTTCATTAGGCCAAGCTGGATGATGTATAGATTAACTTAACCCTAGGCGAGTTTTGAATATTTCTGTGAAGTTCAATCAAGCAAAACTGTCCGACTTTATTTAAATTGATTTTTTGAAAGCTCTGGTAAGGAACTAAGTCAAAAGAGACGAAATAACTGTAGTATAAGGTGATAATTTACTAGAAGCTGGTAGCGCGAATCGAATATGCGAATCCTGCAGAGATACTATACCTAAGTGATTATAAATATACCAGTGCCGCAACAAGGGAGATAACATCAGCGAATAACCCAACAGAATGATTTGGAACTCATTGGAAATATTCTTTATTCCTCATCGCTACTTCCAAATATATACAATGTGGCACGATGCGCGATCAAGCCAAAGGATCAAGGGGCGACCCGCAGTTGAATAGTTCAAAGAAAGCTGAATGGTGGTCGCTGCTATTGATTTGAGTACTGCCAAACCCTCTCTAAACATAAATTGACGATCTAGTCATGTGCTAATACGCAAAGACAGTAAGAGGCACCAGAATTTATGAGACGGATTATACCTGCAAGTTGGCTTCCCAGACAAGGGAAATCAAACGGCCATTGAAAATGATCTAAAAAGCTAGAGAAACTGACTAGACACAACTTGAGTAGAAAAGACAAGGGACATAGTCAAGAATGGGGACACAGCTTCCCTTCTTTCATATTCCGCAGTCACTTGCTAGTTTCCATGCATTTCGCTGCATCAAAGCTTGCTTACCATCTTTCTACAATGCCAGCTAAAGTTTCTTTCATATTTTTTTAACACCTCTACACTCAGCGGGACACTAGGTCAGCTAACTAGATAGACTTTTTACATTCGCAACGTCTCCCATATCAATTTCCATACTAGAGTATACACCTCTTCCAAAACTATTATCGCATCTCTCAAACGAAGACTTTTCTCTAACTGCCCCAAATCTAGCTGTTACTACTCTCCCTCGCGAAATATCATCCTCAGGCTTCTGTAGGCCCGATATCTCGACATCTAAATCCTCTACCTCATACATCATTCGCATCAAATTCTGGGCTCCACTAAATCTCGCTCTGGTACTCGCATACAAAAGCAAAACCCGTAGTACTCAAACAAGTCCGATGCGCTTTTTGACGAAACAGCTATAATGCTCTTTTCTCAAGCACTGAAAGAGCCTTGATCTCGATTCTCGCATCTTGCAAGGCTTCCGCAGTAATGGCTAGCTGAATGATATCCAGCTATGATGCCTCAATCACAAGCGCGTCGACCCTCTTGCCGAGAGGTTTTAGATATGCGGTCATCACATGAATGATGGGTCTAGCAATCTATATGTAGCATTGTGCTCGTCTGGGTGAAGTAAGTGAAGTAAGTATTGTAGAGGATTTGGGAATGCCTGCCACAGGGATATGATGATGCTTTTACATTGGTGAGCTGAGAAATACAGTGATACGGTCAGTATGAAAGTCGATTGTTTCTTTAAGTGTGAGGATTCTCCGATCGCTTTCAAGATAGGCGGAGATGGCATGGTTGCTTGTTCATAAATAGGTGGAAAACACGTAGATTTGGTCGGTATGATATCAACTTCTACAAAAATGTCGATAAGGAACAATATGGACGTGCGATATTGGACGTATGGTTGATTGGTTGCATAATACAGTAAAGGTGGAAGAAGAGAAGGGAACGCGGGGACTGGCGTCGCGATAGAGGCACAACTGGGTAAGCAGCTACAATGTTGCTTTCGTCACTTATTCATAAAAGCGCGACTTGATGGGAAGGGCCATGTTCCAATTGTGGGTTGCAAGTGCAGAAAAACCGATGGCAACCTATCTGACCTAAATATGCAAGCCTATCGCGTATCAGCCCACAGTTAGCATCACCATCAAAGCCAGAGATGGCTTGTGTTGATGTTTGCAGAGTAGCTGGCTCTTCACAATCGGAATATCCCATAGCGACATCAGACTGTACAGAAGTTTGGAATTGTGATGCAGAAGAACGCGTCTTCAAGCTTACTTCTCACAAGACGCTAGATATGAAGCCCGCTACAAAACTTTGGTTTCGATTTTATATGTACACAACTGCAGTCCGGTCTCTACTTCGTCTCGTGCTCAGGTGTAATAGCGAAGGTAGGTCGAACAAATCTGTATCCGTGTAATTAGCCAAATGGTCAGGCAGGTGTCGCGGTTGTATGCAATATACCTGTCGCTGTTGTAGATCTTGGTTTCTGTGCCTAGCAATTCCTTCTCCCTAGCCTTATCTGCTAGATGTCTTCGCACTTGGTCGCGGTCTTCCTCTGCTTGCAGTGCTGGAATGAGGTGTATCCGCGCCCACATCTTCTCGCGCGCGAGTTCGCTATGAGACGTCAGCATCTCTGATTAAGCCGTAAAATCGCCTCAACGTCTTTTCAAACAGGGTTTGCGTACTTGTGCTCCCTGATACCTTGTCCAACCCTCCAGAATCCGTATGTCATGAGTCCCGCAGTTCCGATGATGTATGCGGCGGGGCGGAAGCCTCGAACAGGCAGATTGCGCTTGTACTGAACGGGGCTGTAGCCGCCCTGTGGCGGCATGTCCTGCGGCATGATGGGCGGTCGTGTTCGTGGTTCAATTGGTGTTCGACGGGTATCGTGAATGCGGAGACGTCAAGTGAGGTTCGAGCTCAGGACGATGTGGTGGCCGGGGTATGGCTTGGCACGCTAAGACATGAGCATAATTTTGTCGACGCTGAGTGGGTGGAAACCTTTACAACGCATTTTCAACAATCAATCAAATTAAACTCACAGAAAAAATGGACTCAGAAGAGCGGCCTGCAAAGATGCGCAAATTGGAGTCTGTCGACGAGAACAAAGTCGTGACGGATGCCCCTGGAGTCGCCTCACCTACTGAACAAATAGCCAAGAGCGCCGAGAGTGAGGAAGTAGTTGGTAATGCTGAAGCTTCGACTGCAGCATCTGTTGAAAACGAGAATGGAGAACCAAAGTTGTCGAAAAATCAACTCAAGAAGCAAAGGCGGCACGAGCGCTGGGAAGCAGGGCGTGAAGATCGTAAATTAAAGCGGAAAGAGAAGGTCAAGGAAAAGAAAGAACGAAGACGAGAGGCACTAGCACAGATGCCAGTAGACGAAAATGGAAACAAACCACGACTTCTACCTCCACGTCTACCTAGGCATTCAGCAGGACCTGGAAAACAAGTGCCCATTACAGTAATCTTTGACTGCGATTTTGAGGACCTCATGTTCGACAATGAACTCAAGAGCCTGGGCTTGCAAATCACAAGATGTTACAGTGATAACCGAAAAGCAGGGTTCAGGGCACACTTGGCACTGAGCAGCTTCGGTGGCAAGATGAAAGAGCGTTTTGATGGCATTCTGGCAAAACAATATACGAGCTGGAAAGGATTCCGATTCTTCGAGGAAGACTTTGTGGAGGTGGCAGAGAAAGCCAAAGAATGGATGACTGGACCAGATGGGGGAGAGGTAGCGGGTGCACTGAAGACTTCGCTCGAGACCGGTGCGTCAGGCGAACTGGAAAACATGGAAGACACAGGCGAAGGAGAAATTGTCTACCTGTCATCCGAGTCTGATGAAATTCTCACACATCTGAAACCTAACAGCACCTACATCATTGGGGGTCTGGTAGACAAGAACCGGCACAAAGGCATCTGCCACAAGCGAGCTGTCAGCCGTGGCATCAAGACGGCAAAGTTGCCCATTGGTCAATATCTCGAAATGAAGAGCCGGCAAGTCCTAGTAACAAATCATGTACTGGAGATCATGCTGAAATGGATGGAGTTCGGAGATTGGGGCAAGGCTTTCATGGCTGTCATGCCAGAGAGAAAAGGTGCCAAATTGAAGAGTGATACCGAAAATGGAGCGGATGAAGCTGTCGGTGATGCAGGGGGAGAAGACCATGAAGACCATGAGCTTCCGGATGCGGCGGAAGAGGTAGAGGGAGGTAACGGGGAGGCCGTCACAGAAGCTGTTAAAACTACATGAAAGGGCGCTTACAAGTTGAAATCAATTGCCAAAGCGTATCATGTTTACTGGATCGACGGTTTCATATTCAACGAAAGGCTGCGAGCTAGATATAATGTCTTCCTGAGCCAAAGTAGGGCAACGCTGCTGTTCCTCTACACCAAAATCATGACTGGAAATTCATGAATGCCATTACCCTGGACCATGGTCATCTTGTGATGCCGCGCTTATCCAATTCTAACCAATGGCCCTGTGCGCCGTTGGCCCCCCGACTGCTCATAGATGGCGCAAAGTCAGCCTTACCGGGTAGCGGGAACCAACTTTCCACCTCGGTACTAGCGTCCTTTGACGGCTACATATCAAGGAACCAAGAAGGCCAGCAACCGATCAGCATGCATCGCCATTTCGTAGCTTCATGTCGCTGGCCCCCAATGTAGTTCCCGGAATGTATCAGTCCATTGCGACACCATGCTTATGTAACGCGCCTATGCCTTGCATAACTTGTGAGGCTCCAAATAGCTGTCAGCCCACTAATTTTACCCAACGTCACAGCTGCTTTGACCTGTGCCCACCCCAGCGCATCACTCCAACACTCGACCCACATTAGTTCAGGCACACTGGCATTCATTTTCCAGTCATGTCGCATGCACACGAAGCCCCGTCGTCTCCACCCTTTCGCTCCCCATCCTCACAAACATCGCCGCCACCGGAACGCACCACACCTAACCGCTCGTCGTCGTACTTCACATATCCGGTCTCATATGCTGTCTCAGGCATACTACGACGACTGAACACCGAATCGAGTCCGAATTCGGGGGCACAAGTCAAGCCGGATAGCAGCACCAGCAACCGCAACAGCATAGGCGGCCTGCAGGCACAGCTGCACTCCACCGCTTCTTCGCTCTCGCAATCCTTTGCAAGCCTCGTCTCCCCCAATTCCACGGACATGAATTCAGTCTTTCAGCCAACACACCGCATAGCGAGCCCATTTCAACCACCACCATTGACGCCATTGAGCCTGAGGGGATGGAGGAGTGGCATGCGGGAGAATGGCAAGCTTTTAACAAAAGCGCTGGCAGAAGAGATCAGGCTGCTTCTGCCGCCAAGACTACAACTGGTAGATGAATGGAGTCTAGCATATAGTCTAGAGCAAAACGGTGTGAGCTTGGCGACCCTTTACAAAGAAGCTGGGGAATATCGAGGGCGGAGAGGCGGTTTCGTGCTTGTGGTTAAAGATGGCGATGGAGGCGTATGTTCCGCAACATCAATGGTCACAAAGCAATGCTGACAACTCGCAACAGTTATTTGGAGCCTATCTCTCTGATCCACCTCACCCTTCCTCATCATTTTACGGCAATGGCGAATGCTTCCTCTGGCGCGCACACGTTCTTGCTGGGCTTCCAGACTTACAACTAAACCTCCCACCTCCACCCTCAGAGGATACCACAAATGCCGTCCGAATGACAACGATATCATCTCCAAAGACGAAGGGCGATAATTTAGCCCCACCAGAGAATGCTCAGGCGAATAGGAGTGGCGCGAGCACGCCGGAGAGGATAAGATTCAAGGCGTTCCCTTACAGCGGCGTTAACGATTACATGATTTTCTGCGAGCACAGCTATCTGAGTGTTGGTGGAGGGTAAGCCAGCATCAATCACAAGCGAGGCACAACCATACTGATATTGTTGCAGGGACGGCCATTACGGCTTGTGGCTAGATGACAACCTTGAGAACGGTGTGTCAGATACATGCCCAACATTTGGCAACGAGCCACTCAGCGACGAGGGCAAGAAGTTTGGCGTTCTGGGTGTCGAGCTTTGGTACATTGGTGTTTAAGCATCACCCTGGTTTTCCTTTCTCCTCAGCATGATACCTGATGTGCATTTTGATACCAGCGGAATCTTGGTATGGCGTTTAATGGCCGAGAAGGTCTTTAGGGTTCAAGGAGACGTTGGGGGGGG
>JAWDHC010000420.1:0-17925 GCA_036172615.1 Curvularia verruculosa
CCCCGATCCCCCCCCCAGTCCCGCCTACTCCACCCTCCCTCCCTTCCTTCCATCCTTCCCTCACCGTTCACTCGGCCCCAATCTCCCCGGGTAGTCTTTTATAAATGATACCCGAAAAGCCAGCAGCCCAGCAGCCGGGAAGCCCGTGTGTTGACCGCCGCCGCCGCCGCTGTCCGTCCGTCTGATGTCAGCATTGTAAAATTAAACATGCATATGTACGGGCTTTTTGAGAGGCGGGAATCTGGGTGGGTGGGTAGGTGGGCATTTTGAGTTGAAAGACACAGTATGCATGAGTACACCCCCACGTCGGAGTCAGGGCGTTGATATTGCGAGGGAGGGGGTTGGGTTGGGTTGGGTTGGTGGGAAGAACACACGGGTTGTGTGTGTGCGTGACACGCAAAACGGGACGATAAAAAACAGGAGATAGACTTATTTACCACAGTGGGAAAAGACACGGCCATTCCGTTTTTTTTTAATCTGTCTCTACTTTAAGAATAGTGGCACTAAAAAAGGGTGGGCTAAATTCCCTTTCTTTATAACAACGGTTAAATTTCCAAAGAGTACAAGATCCCCATATGTTCCCGGCGCGTGTAGTATATGTAGATCATAGATCATGCGGGCGTCTGGAAAATGCCACCATGGACAAACAAAAAAAAGGGTGGGGGAGAGAAGAATGGAAACAGGGAATTAACTTTGCATACACGTAGTCGACAAAGAGAGACAAACACAAAGAGGAAGGAACCAAATAAAAAATGTAAGCCACAAAATGACTTTGCGTGCCTTTGAGTGGTTGTTTAGTGGGGGATTCAGGGTATCTGATAGGTTCCATTGCTTTTATCCAACAACCATGTGAACAGCCATGTGAACAACCCGAGGGAGTCAGGGAGCAACGTGTTTCTCGGGCCGAGAGGAACGGCGCCCCATGAAACTGGGTCCCTGCCGAAAAGCTCTTGGGACCAAGGCCGAACCGTCGTATAAAGGCCCTCGATACACATACATTGCGTGTGCATGCTAGGGGTGCGTACGTCTGTGTATGGTGTGATTGGGCGCCTATCCCCGTGGGGGTTGTGCTGAGACGATACGGCAGTTGGTGCATTAGTTGTGATTCACGTCCGCATATCTCAAAAGGCGGGATATCAAGCAAAACGCGATCGTGATGCTCACTCCTGTCTGCGTTTGTGCCACACTGATGACGGTTTGGGGTAACGAGCGCGACAGTTTTTCTGGCGGTGAGCAAGTAACATATAGACCTAGATTTTAGTATCCGGGATGAGCATTCCATGTACGACTGTCAAGTGGGCATCAAAGTCCAAATTGGCAACTGGTTACCAGCATTGCTGTCCCGACAGCATGGTACAAGGCTTTCGCTGGCTGGACATAATGACTGTTAATATGGGCAGTGGTACGTCTGGTAAGGCGTACCACGACCCAAGTACAGCATGAACCCCAACTACCGTAAGCCTCGTTCGGAGAGGACGAGATAGATGAAAGGCGCGCAGATGACAATAAGCACATATGCAGTGCTACAGAAGCCATATTTGGAGTCGTGAACCACAGACTCGGGTCCAAGGAATGAGCCTCGCCAATCAACACCGCCTTGCGCTGGAAACCATGACCCTGAGCGTTACATTGGAAGATCCTGAGCTTGGTAAGCTGAAGAGCAAACTGCAACAGGCACGTGGATTTGTAAGGAATGAAAGAGGAAAAAAAACTTGTGCACGATGCGATCCCAATGCAGAAGGTCGAAAAAGACGATTGTCAGGTGGGAGGGGGGAAGCTTTGCAAAATCCTTCCGGGAGAATATGGCCATAAGGTGATGTCGTTATTGGCCAGTCGGTAAAAATGTTTGCAAGTTGACGGAATATAAGCAACGTTGTTGCAATTACTCTAGTGACTTTGCGTGCCGCCTGCCATGTGGCGAGCTTCAGGCACAGCGGCAGTCAAGGTTGAAACCGCCTCATGTGTCAGTAGCGAATACCGCAGACAAAAGAGAGTGTCCCCACGGTGGTTGGATAAGCGACAACGATAAGCAGCACACGTGGGAGAGCAAGACGTTACTAGGGGTGGGCCGCCAAGCTTGGGGCGTTGTGCATGTGAACTCTAGGCCAACCGGGGTAATGAGCCTGGAGGTCCGTCGTTGGTCTCTTTCGAGTCCGCGCGCCCAAAGAGCGGGATACTAGGTTTCAACTGGGCAAAGGAAAAGAAAAAAAAAGCGTAACAAGGGAATTGCGATGCTTGTGACCTTCTTTGACGGAGAGACCGGCGCCTTGATCCGTCAAGCTTGTTACATCGCCACCCACGACCGGCGCTCCTGCGGGTTTGTCGAGTTTGCTATCCATGCGCATGCGAAGCGATACCACCTCCGTGCCGTCTGCGCGCAGCGTTGGAGGTCCCAGCGCGTGCCTGGTCCCACTGGCCAGGCAACTGGGAGGGAGCATCTTGTTTGGGCAGCAACAGTTGATTCCTTGCAGGGCAATCGACGATGCTTGGCCCAACCCGCCGCCAGAAGGGAGTCCCGGCTCAGTGGAAAGAGAGAATGAGGTATCCAAATCAATCTGCCAGGAGTAAAGGCCGCCGCTAACGGGGAGCACAGAAGAAAGTGCGATTCGTGTAAAATCCCTCACAATGATTCGTGCAGCACGAGGCCGGAACCTAGAAGAGACTCCCCCCGTGCACTAGTGAGCTGATCAAGGGCTTTGTCGACGAGATAGGAAGGCTTTCCTTCAGGACTGACTGTCGGTAAGATTTTGTACTGTAGTCGATGAAACCTCGGGTAATAACTGCGGCAACGAGGGGCGCGTCACATGCGACACAGCGTTTGTGTTTGTGTGTTTTGCACAATGAAGATTCCAGAGTACCTAGAATGATAGTTTCAAGCGCGCATCTGTTGTATTCTGTTGGAGAGCAACAACCCGAGTTGGAGAGGGCAGTTGGAGAGGATAGGATGCAAAGGGTGAAGGCTTGTCCACCAGGAAGAGACCAGCGTAAGAGCAGCACTTTAGAGGCAGAACATGTACCATATGTACTACACATGGGTGTGTAGTCGGAGACTTGACTTGACTCGACGCGCAAGACGAAATACGATACCTTGAATCTCTAGAAGGGGGAAGGGGGGCCGTTGCGACAAGCCGACACAACGACACCGGTGATTGCGCACCCAGACGATTGGCCGGCGCGCTCCTACATACGTGTGTAACAGCCACGCGACGCCTCCGGAGGGCGGATGTAAGCCCCGTTCCTACAAGGGTTAGTCTGGGGACCGGATCCAAGCTGTCGGTGCCATAGCATCCAACACCGTGTCCGGTAATGTGGCACTGTCAAGCCGGCGTGGTGGTTGCAGTTGTGTTCCCCTGTTGGTAGTTGTGGATGTACACAAGGAGGATACGCGCGCAGTCATGTGTTCAGCAATACACGGTTGCGCCACAGTGTGGTTGTTGTTGTTGTTGTTGTTGTTGTTGTTGTTGTTGATGATGATGATGAGCAAAGAAGAAGAAGAATAAGAATAAGAATGAAAATATCACCAAAAGATCCGTGTGGCGTCAAGATGAAGTGTTACATTCAGGTGGTGCCGAGTCATCAAAGAGCAATGGGCAGCACGGCACTTGTTGGAATCGCGGGCGACAAGCTGGTGGCTGCTTTTGGGCTCATATCCGCAAACGACGATCCTGTCAGATGGTTGCGACAGTGCTGTGACCGTGGGAGAGAAAAAGCAATCCGAGATTGGTGCCCAGGCCCCGTTTGTCGATAGTGGTAGGTCATGCAGCAAGTAGGGTCGGAATAGTTCGTGTGGTATACCACGACCCAAACTTTGCCAAGTTGATTGACGGTGCTCCGCATCCATTACTCCGCATCCATTTTTCCGCATCCACTACCCGGTAGACGAGAAACTTTGCTGACGGCACGGTTGTAGGGTCTGCTGGTTTCTCTCGTAAGGCCGGCTACTGTCGTGTCTCGTCGTAGTAAGACATGGGCAAGCGGGCGGGGCTTATAACGGCAGAGAGGAGTGGGAAAGCATTGACATGTGAGGCGTGACAAAGTCGGGACCCTAAGTTAGCAGCTGAGAGACAGAGTTGAGTGCGGGGGGACGGAGAAGATGATGGACCTAATTGTAGCAAAGCAAATCCAACCTTAGGTCACAGTACAGTATTGTCTGTGGCCCCCACAAAGATAAACGCTGGGAGGCGACAGTGCACACCGCGATTTGATCATGTGGGCGTAGCTGTTAGTCATTGCTTTTGTCGGGGTAGCGCAGAGAGGTCCCGACCTTGGGGACATGATCGCCACAGTGACCGCGAGGCTGGGAAGGTAGATGTTCGGCTATCTAGGAGATTGGGACAGAGAGGGAGCAGGAGGAAAAAGCAGGCACCAAACGTGGCGGGCCTTGGATCCGATGAACTAGATGGCAGCCATGATTTTTTGGGAGGCGCGAGCGACTGGGGCCGTTCCCGAGAAGCATTGCAGCAACGTGTTCATGTACAGTAGTTTGATCGGTGAGGTTGCAAGGAGGTAGGCATCGTGTGCCGCGAGCAGTATCGTGAAATGAGATGAAGATCGTGGCTTCCGGAGCAGAGGAAGGGGACAGGAGCAGGAGCGACGAAAGGGACCAGGCTAAGGGGGGGGCTAGTATAGACAGGCACGCAGCGGGTCATTCAGTGGCCTAGGAGAGTTTTCTTGCAGTGTTTGGCTGGCGAAACAGTAGTTCCCGATGTACAACTCATGAAACAAGCGTCACGCCGCATGGAGCGACGAGGAGCAGTCACAGGTGATGGCTTTGTGGCTTTGTGATTCGGCGGGCCGCCCCAGATGACCTCGAGAAATTGCTGTGCAATGGACTGACGTAGCATGGTGGCCCCAAAATGGGCGAGGCAGAAGGACAAGCATGGGGGCGGTGGGGAGTGGGAGAGTGGGCACAGAGGGGGGGTGGGAAGGGACTTGGCAGGGTACATGGCACTACCCCAAAGTTTCGCGCAGATTGTCTGGGGAAGATGGTTGTGCTGATGTTGTCGAAAGACAGCCGGCGTGCTCAGCCGGTGGCCAGAGACGGGGGGCGTGTACCTCGTGCACGTTTGACCCCTGCCAAAGACCAACGCATCCAGGAACCTGGCGAACAATGGCTCGAGTCTTTGACAGGCACCGGGTCAGCCATCTGGGCGATGCACATGGTTGAGAGCGATAGGCGGCAAAAGTGAGCGGGCTGGCAGCCGAGGTGGGCAGACGCTGATGGAGTCGGTCGTCGGCGGCAAAACTCAGGTACCTCGTGATGCTGGGGCAGCGGGGGCAAACGGCAGCGGCAGCAGCGAACAGTCGGGCAGTGGCAAACGAGGCGGGCGGGCGAGCGGCGAGCAGCGGTGTTATGTTTGAGAGTTGAAGTAATTACTGGGTATGCAGGTGAGGCTGCCTAGGCCTGGATGGGGGGGCGGGCGTCATGTGAGAGGGAGAAGAGTGAGGGCTGAGCGTGTGCGAGGGATGGGGGCACATTGACTCAGGGTTCAAGAGGCGCAGGTAGACAAGGCCCGCACCAGCACACGCACATGGGCTTTGTGTCGAGGGCTAGAAGCGTGCAGGGGCCCCGTGTCGGAAGAGGCGAAGAGGGAAAAGGAACGCAGGCGGAAGACGACGAGAGCTTCCGCGCGGGCGCCGCCTAGCCGCAGTGGGCCTAGCGCGGCGGACCGGGGTGTGGCCGTCGTTTTTGGAAGTTGCCGCAGTTGAGTCAGCGGTAATTTATCGCGCCCACTGTGTAATTTTTCGGGCGGGGACGCGCAGGTGACGTGAAATGGTGTAACAGACGACGGGCGAGCCACCGACCAGACAACAACAGACGGAGCCCCGCCAGCCCGCCAGCCCGCCATGCCGCACCGCGACAGCAATGCATCGCGGATGCAGAGCATGGTTGCGACGGCCTCGACGCCCCGTTTGTGTGTGTCTGTGTCTGTGTGCGTGCGGGCAGCGGGCATGAGGCATAAGGCGAGGGCATGAGACATGAGACAGACGGTAGACATGACGAGTCAGGGCGACATGTTCTGGAAGTACCAAGAAGGGAGCACACGCTGGGCAGCGTGCACGTCCGCTGGCCATGGGAGCGACATCATGTGCCTCGCTCCCCACGCCCAGGCCCGAGCCATTCACCAGGGCGTGGGCAGTGGGCAGTGGGCAGTGGGCACGAATGGCGCAGGTGGCGTTTGGGGGTGTTGTCTGGATGCGTTGTTGCTGAGTGCGACGAATGGGCCCATGTGTGAATCAAGGTATGAACAGCATGGCTGGCCTGTGGTGGATGGTTAGTGACGGCGAGCGTTGCAGAGCGGGAGCGAAGGTGAATGTGACTGACTGACGCCATGGCATGCCACGGGCTCAGCAGCACGGCGGCATGACAGGGTGAGAATCATCGGCCAAAGGGCGGTAGAAAGGCCGGACAGGCTCTGGATGGATGCAATCTGCCGGGGGAGCTCCGGCGGCCCTTATCCTAGGGCTAGGGATGCATGGCCATGGGCGGCAGGGATGCGGGTGGGAGACGACTGCGAGGGTGGAGTCGACGTGTGGGCGGATGTGGGAGCGCACAAGCTGCAAGGGAGGTGTAGGTGCCACACTCGCGCCTTCCATGTCGGCCCAGGTCGTTGTGGCCCACCCCTGTCGCTGCAGTCCGCGCACACGCTGTGGGCTGGCTTTATACATACCCAGATCCACTCCCATCCTGTACTGCCACCAAGGCTGCCTCTCCTCACCCACATCCCCTCCCTCCACCTCTGCCACTACTACTACTACATACTACACACTACGTACACACTGTTCTACACTCAACACCACCAACAATCCCACTACCACCACCACTACTGGTATCTCTCCATGTCTCCGCCATCTCTCTAGTCCCGCCGGCACTCCCTCTGCTCGGCACTTGTCCACCTCTCCATTGACGCAATCGCACATATACATACCAACTACAACAACAACAACAACAATAACCACCACTCCCACTACAACAACAGCTGCAATCACAATCAACCCACCGGATTCATCACCTCGACCACCCCTTTTAGCCTCTCCCACGCTCTCTAAAGATATGCCTCTCCGCGCCGAACGGCCCATAGTGCGTGTTGAGCCCAGCTCTATGCGCACTATCGAAACCAGCAGCACCGAGAACCTGTTTGGCCTCTGGTCTGGTAAGTGAACATTCACATGAAAAACAAACGACGACGCTCCAAACCGAGAAAGACGCCCCGGCTTCATGTGCTTCCCCCAGATGGCACATGCAAACGGGCAGCCACGACCAACACCACCACCACCACCACCTGCTAACTCGGCTACCACAGTCTTTGCACGATGCTCGCCTGCCATGGAAGACGGCAAGCGCTACGAAAACATGGCCTGGCGCCTGTGGTCCCGCGAGACCTTCTGCTGCCAGCCAAACACATCGACTGCTCCACGCTGGTCGCTCGGACGCCGCCTGTCCAGCAACGCCCCAGACGTTCCCGAGCTCTCAACCAGCGTCGCTTCGGATGAGTCCAACCTCGACAGCGCCCTTACCACCGCCTCCCGCTCCGACCTCTCGGCTTCCCGCCCCGACCTTCGTCGCCACGACTCTGCCACCAGCCAGGCCCGCGGCAAGCACATGACACCCATTGGCCTAGAAAAGGTCGTCAACTCGATACAAGAGAAGAAGTTCATCGAGCCACTCTCGCCCCTCCCAGCAGAGCTTGCTCCTCGCCCCACCACCGAGCCCAAGCCTGTCCAAGAGACCACGCCTCGCAGCGCCACTCCCCCATCGCACGCCCGCCCCATTCCCGAAGCATCAACATCGACCGTCGCCACCAGCCTCGGCTGCGATATCATGAGCCCTGCCGTCGGCTCCGAGGCCAGCACTTCGACCGACGTGAGCGAGCACAGCGTCGTCCGCGGCTTCGAGCCTGGCCACATCTCGACGTCGATTCGATCCAGCACCAACCTCAACCCCACCCCCATCCTCAAGAAGACATCGAGCTTCCTCTCCAAGCCCCTCCCCGCAAAGGCCGACAACTCCAAGAAGAGACAACCCATGTTTACCCTCGGCGGCTCGTCCGAGGAGGAGAACTGCAGCTCCTTCGAGGCCTACTCGATGGCCCAGCGCAGTTCCCTCACCGACCATCTCCGCAAGGCCGCTGCACCCATGCGCAAGACGACGTCGTTCAAGACCGAAGTCAGCACCCGCACCTTCCAGGACGCCACGTCGGAGAGCGAGGCTGCCATTGAGACGGACAGCGAGGACGATATCGACGAGAGCGCCATCGAAGAAGAGGACTCGGACGACGACGACTGGGAAGATGACGACAACGAAGAGAGCGGCCCTCCCAGCGTTGCCGACCGCCCTCTGTTCCAGCGCGTCGACTCCAAGCCCAACCTCACCTCGCGCCGATCGCTCCTTACCTCGGCCCTCCACCAAGACGACCGCGCATTAGCTCTCCAGAACGCTGCATCGCGCTCCTCGCCTGCTATCCGCCGGTCCCGCACCTCGACACCCAATGGCCCATCTACCGGCAACTCGCCTCAAGAGGACAGTGGCCTCATGATGATGCGATCGCAGGCCTCTCGTCCCAAGCCCATCATCATGACTACGTCCAACGTCCATCCACCTGCCATGTCTCCCAAGACGACCAGGCGCAACATGCTGACGTCCGAGTTGACTGGAAGCCTCCGCCAGAACCTGCTGTGGGAGAGGCAGCAAAAGAATGCCACTACCAACGCAGTAGCCAAGCGCCAACAGAGCGCTGCTAACCTGCCCGCCCTTCGCCGAGCTATGACCACGGGCGATGTCAAGGGCCTCAACAACAACAATAACAACGAACAACAAGCACCCGCCAAATCCGGCGCCTTCAAGGATGACGGCAAGCCCAGCAGTACCTACAACCAGTTTTTCGACTCTGGACTGGGCGATTACCACAAGTCTGGCTGGTAGTATCGCATCATCATCATCATCATCATCCTCTTGTTCCTCTTTTGTTTTCCTCTTTTGCTTTTTAACGTTTGCACTTCTAGCGGCATCTATGGTTTGGCATTGAACCAGGGCGTTTTGTGTGTAATTCTTTTTTATCCCTTGTTTCTTTTTTATTATTCATCACATACTTGTTTTTTTCTTTTTTTTTCTGCAATACATTTCTTTGGCGGGCCGCCAGTCGACTAGACTGACGAGGCCAGCTAATCTGGGGTAATGATCCAACCCAAAAACATCAGATACCATTCAGGGCTTTGAGTAAGCCCGACGAGGCTACGAATTTCTTTGCTGCAGTTGTTGTTGTTTGGACAAGGGAGGATGCGTCTTCTGCGCCGAAGATGGGTCACGGCTCACGCCTATTCTAGTCTGTACTATCACCTGCACTTGTACTTTTATCGGGCTCCTTTGTCGGAGCCAGTATACCCTGGAATGGGACGGCTTCGTGGAGCTGCCCGATGATGGCAATATCTCGCATGGAACATGGCAGGTATTTGGCCTAGGTACTTAATGACAAAAAGCGAATCTTAACATATTACTATTACTACTTGGAGTGTGCTTTGTTGGTGACAATGAATGGCAGCAGCAGCAAACCAGGGTCGAGACGAGAGGCAGTTGGAAACGCCCCCCCCCCCCCCCCCCCAACAGTGTTGCCTGCGATTGTCAGGTGTTCCGGGCAGTCAAGGTCCCAACAAGACACATGGTCGAGTCGAAGCCGTCTGTTTGGCAGGCGTCTTTACCGCTCTTCCGAATCACGTACCAAATCCAGGAGCCCAGACGAGCGCTTATGCACGCTTTGATGTAGGCCTGCTGCGGCGCTGGATAGCACACCACGACCCCTCCTCCTCCCAATGGCCTAAGACGCATGGCCATGACTGTACCCTCTGTTGCATTACACTGGTCTGCAAGAGAGCAGAAGCACGTTGTTTTGGTGCCACTCTGACATGACCACTTGACGGCCCTTTGGGTTCATGACTCCAGCTCCTAGCTAGTATGACGAAAGGCTGGCCCTCTCCCGCGTTTTCTCTTCGGCCCGGCTTCCTTTCCACTGCGGTCAAGACGGCAGAGTACGTGCTTTGACATGTGCTGCAACGACGACTGCAACTTTATCGCAGCGACGGCCATAATGGGGCATGCGGCCGGGGGCAGACGGACAGTCTCTAATGAAACAAGGACCGCGCTCGGAATAGTCTTGTAAGCCAGAGGATCGACGGGCGAGACTCGACGTGCTGCAGGCGCCGCCGCCGCCGCCGCTGTTGCTGCTGCTGTTGCTCAGCCTTATGGCGCAAGCCTACAGAGCCGAGCCTAACTACCTTCCACCTTCCCTCTGCCCATGACAGTGGTCTCTCATCATGACTCTCCGTGAAGGCTATTTTGGCATACCCAGCTCAACCAAAACCATGACTGATAGACAGACAGACAGACAGACAGACATATTACCATACGTATGTACATACATACACCGACCCCAACCATACATATGTACACACAACAAACAACGTCATGCTTGCAACCAAGTCCCACGCGCCGCCCTGTCTACGTGCCTCAAAGCTTCATGGCTCCATTGCCGTCCCGTCTGCCTACGCAAGCCTCACCAGCTGACTGCGGATAAACCGTCTCGCCAATCTTTGTCTGGTCCAGAAGACTTGTCCCTCAGCAAACCATAGACTGTCTCTCCCCGCCCCCGGTTCGCGCGGGCTCACCTTAGCGGCCTGCGTCTGCCCGCCCGCATTGTTGACGCTCACTCACCAACTCTCTTTCTCCAAGGCGTTTGATCATCTGGCTGCTGAAAAAAAAAAGACCACACCACCAGCCCGTTGTTGCATTGGTCGCCGGGGATGCTCCATCAGGCACCCGCAGCGCTACCCCGCGGCAACCAAGTCGGTCTGGAGGTTGATGCGTTGGCAGGTTAGCGCCTGCGAGTGGTCATCTGGAGCTTTCCTGGACGAGTCATCGACAAGATGATTCAGCCTCATGTACAAGGCCTCTCCGCCACCCAAAGCATTCCCTGGCCTATACTGTTGTCTGCTCTTCTGGTACCACGCTTACACCCCTTATTGTCGACATGCTGATCATCGCTTGAGCTTCGTCGCTTCGCTGCACAATCGCCTGGGACCGGCCCTCTCCGCACTTTTATTTGTCTTTCCCGTGGGGGGCCTTCCCGTCACATGAACTCTTTCCCCCCGGACCCCCTCTTCCTCCTGTCGCACATGTTCAATCTTTCACCACAAGCTGCCTATGCCCTTTGGTGACGTGCCTCGTCTGCTATCGATCCCCTTTCCAGATGTCGATCTGGCGTCTGCAATGCGTATCGAGTGCGCGTTCCCAATGCTTAAGCAAGAAATGCGAGATAAAACCAACTGCCGTCATGCGGCAAAGCAATAGTACTCCATAAGATGCGCCGTCTACACCACCGTCGGGATGGCCCTGCTCAAGCGTCGTGGCCGCGGAAGCATCCCCCATTGCCTCGACGTTTGAGTACTACACACTGCCCCCCCGGCATCCCGTCAATACATGCCGCATTACACAGCTTACCAACTATTACACGCAACCGGGCCATTTTTCTCCTCCAGGATAACGCGTCTGCGAGTAGCTCAAGCCACACGTCTCATACAGGCTTACCGCTCCTCTTGACAGTGCCGTCTACCCCATTCGGACGAGTAGACAAGGTCCTGCCATGTAATGTGTAGTCGACCCTCCGCAGCATGCCCCACCCCCTCATCGGCGCTGACGCCGTTGTTCGCCAACATCAATCATCCCACCCTACTTGGCGCCGTTGTTTACCCTTTGTTGACAGCTAGCCCAAGCCAGGTGTATCCTGCCCTTGACCCATGTGCCACATCCATTTTCTCCTAATGTCCTTCCGCAGCAACAAGGTACTTCCGGGGCTGGTAATCCTCTTGGTCCCTACCCACGTCTACACATACACAAACTATCGTCAAAAGGTTATTATGCCTAGTACAATGCTGCCTTTGCTTACCAAAGTCTTACTTTTGCAATACGTCAACCATGCCAGACCATAACCCGCTCCATGGCTTCAAGGTACATTGCCTAGTAATCTTTGTACCCCTGACGTAGCTCATACTGTGGACGAATGCTCACTGTCGTATTTTTACGTCATCCCTAGCTAGAGACAGTAAGTCGATCAACGCAGTCTTCTACCGTAGCTTCACCACTTGAAAGGCAGTTGGCATGTCCTGGTGGACACCATGTCCACCATCAAGTGTCGTCAGGCACTCGCTTAGACACATGATATGTGGACCTTGATTGCGATTGCAGACGTCCTTTTTAGCCAGATGTCATCGCATTTCATCATAGACGATCGCAATCAGTCTGATCAGAAGCAGGGTGAGACACGCCGGCAGCAATACTAGGCTACCAAGATTTGATCTTCCTTTTCTTTTCTATAGTCTCGGGAACAGGCATCGATATTACGATGCGACTCCACTTGGGGACGGACAGATCTGTGCCAAGTCCGAGTACAGCTCTCCACGGGTCCAGACATGTCGACAAGTATATTCATAGCCCCTGGCCTACGTCATGCCACCACAGCCTTCGTGCCCAAAGTATACGGCGTGTGCAGATACAGGCCCGCGCAGTGCAATTTGCGCCCATTGTCAGTGTACGGCAACCTCAGCAACGCTCAAACGTCCGAGGTTGCAGGCCGAGGCATACCCATAACACGTGTTCGCCAACATCTACCAGCATGCACTGGGTGTAGGATTTCAAGAAGCCGGGATAGGGCTGCACTCGATAGCCGGGACCACTTCCGGCTGTTTTTCGCCAACACTGGGCTTCCCTTCCTTCCCTTCCCCTACTCAATACGAACACTGGGGCATTGCGCTGCTCAAAGCCTCGTGGCCGTCAAGACGTTCGCGTTACTCTCCTAAATCTGATTTCCCCGATATGACGCTCTCGATCACGGGTAGTCATCGCGATTCCCAGACGTGGTGTGGTGCACCTGACTCGAGTCAGTGTCACGCCGACCCAGACTCTGGCAAAGAAGGGACGCCTCCAGGAGAGAAACAGAGAGATCGGCATCCAGCGAGCGCGACACACGTTGCAAGTCAAATGAACATTGCGTATGGAACATGAAGCAGCCGTGGTGACAATTGGTGCGAAAAAAAAAGTCGCGCACATTCCGTGGTTATACAAGAAATTAGGCTTGCTCTCGATCATAAACTGACTTCTGTATCCTGGAACACTACTGACAAGGCTCGACCATGGAAGCGCTTCCCCGGACTCGGCCCTAAAGTGGCATGACGGACAGGCCTCCCTGCAACATCAGGTTGGAGCAGCGGTTTTTTTTTAAACATACGGTTATGGTCTCTGTTTCCGCTAGTTGTTTTATTACCGTCCCTGAATTGTTCAAACAGTACCTGAAAGTCGGTTAAGGTTTTTGTCAAAGGTCAGCTGCTCCAGACGTTGGAGCGCCGGGGCTTCCGCGCTAGCATTACGACTGATGCCCTCAGCTCGTCTTAAGAAGCACTGCTTAGCATACATTGTAAGCGCCACAGATTTGGAGCGCTCGTCACTCCGTTCGACCATCGGCTTGGTATTGCAAGCAACCTGAGGCCTACATACGTGTCACATATGTAGCAACAAATCAAGGAGGTGGGAGGGCGATATGTCTGAGCCGCTAAATCCAATGGTCTGGCTACCAAGGCACTGAGGTTGTTGCGGTAGCAGCAATGCGAACCAGCCACCCAGCGCATCCACCTTTGCCATTGACCATGTTCCTGTTGAAGCGCTGCCTGGCACACATACACAATGCAGATATGAATGACTCGCCAGAGTGGTCTGTTGTATTGGGCGACAATCCTACGTGCGTAAGTAGTTGCGGCCGTTACACCTCCAGCACACGAGCAAGGGGCGGTGCTTGATATGCTTCGGATAAGAGGTTTGAGGGTTGGGTGCGCGGTCCGACCTGCTCCTCTGGGACCTCCGTTCATGAAGGTGGCCTTGACACTGTCCACGGTTTCCCAGTCCCCACGTGTCAAGATGTCCAGAGCAACGCCAAAACCCTGACGATCTTGGGAATCGGTGCCAGTGCCGTTCCAAGGTTTGGCGGCTGCTAGGCCGAGTCCTGTTTGAAATGTGTGTGACACCCAGCGGAACGTTGATTAGCTTCCCCACTGCAGCTTCTACCCCGCAAAGGGCTTGGGAGGACCGGTTAGCTAAGCAAACTAGGAAACTTCCGACTGGCTCGACCAAGCCAAAAGAGAGTTTGTAGCGAAGAATCTAACATGTCAGGTGTGCTGCGAAAGCTTGCGGAACGGTGGTTACAGTTCCCCAGACTGGCAACCCCGGATATGTTGGCTTTGTCCAAGAGAGTCCTTTTTTGCGCCGACATGGGGGGTCACCCCCGTGGTCGACTAAAATCCCTTTTTTCCCCATGGATCTTCGCAGTTTGATCTCACTATATCCACAGGCTCTGTCGTCATCCCATCCAGGGCCCATGACTTTCCTGCTTTTTATTGCCGCGTTGATGAAATCTGGTTCCACAGTCCAAAAAAAAACCACTTTTCTTTACAATCACGGGGACTCCGCAAAGAGACGATCTTTTCTGGGGTTGACTGCTCGTGACGAGCGCCCATGACGTACATCTGGAGAATGCAGGTACCAGCATTGCCGATCGTAGATTACCGAATGTGGCAATCCGGATAAATTCTCCACCCAGCCTTGCTCGCATAAACGGTCGAGGAATAGACCTGGTCGCAGGCTGGGTTGAGGCATGTCGGTACACCGATAAACAATGCTGCAACTCAGATTCAATCTGCAGGCTCATCGTGCTGAGCAGATTATGGTCCACATCTTGACATGGGGGTTTTTTGGGGTCGTCTATCCCAATCTACCGATGACCCCAGCACTTCCTTGGCGTTCGTGATGTATTACAGCTGACTGGATGCAGGCTTACACGACACACGCGCGTCTCTCTTTATCTGTATGTAATGCTTTCGTAAATCCTTCATACACCATAACACATCTCTCCGGCAATGGTATTGCATCCGCCCTTGGCATTCGCAATGTTCCGATCAAGGTTCGACACCCCTGGACTTATCCTGCCCAAATTGGCATTCGCGGTAGACGGATCTTCCATAACGGGAAATCCAAAGGTATTGACACGCACTCCTGCATGGTAATATCTTGTCAAGTGAATGACGGTGTGGGCGCCACTCTCTTCAGATTCGTGGCAGCTTCCTCAATACGAAGGCACTTCACAAGCATATGAATCATCATCACTCCATCATGCAACAACAGCAGATGACGAAAGAGTTGTTGGGACATTTACGCTATGCTGGTAAGACGCCACATCTGTCGGGTGGCTGCACAAACGATCTTTCACGTGCAGCAACTGATGCGCTAGCTAGCCGAGCTCAGCCGATGTGTGTAGCAGGAAGAAAATTACTCAGCCGTTGGGATGTCGCTCACGCCAGGTGAATTATTGAAACAGACGAGGTACGTACCTGCGATGCTACCCAAACCCGGAACACATGAGCATTGAATCTTGTTTTCTCCATGGCGGGCTCTCCGGCCATTGGGCCAATCCTTGCATTTCCTATTGAACGTCTGACCACGTCAGACTATTGGCTCCTTCCCTTGCTCCCGCTGCAAAATGCTAGCTTCTGCGTCGTCCAATCTCCACTTGGTCGCAAATCATCCTCCACTCTTCACATGTTGACGACTACAACACCGCGCACGAGAATGACTGGAGCAGTCTTGCACCCGTGAATGTCCGATAAGGGCCCACCAACCTCGCATCTACCCGCAGTCTATTCCTCATTCTAGACCGTCACTCCCGTCACATGTAAGCTGGAAAAAGTGACCCACAACGGGAAACCAATGCAAAAAAACTGGATGCTCGGTTCTCTCTTGAATCTGAGGGCAAAGCAGCGCAGCGCCTAAACAAGGCCCAAAAGAGTCTCTTCGCTTCTTCACCGCCACGCAATTGGGGTTTCGCTTGCACCTGCAACGACGCTTGCACGACGCACTCTGTGCTAGCGTATTGCTGTACACGGCAAAGGTCGGAGGTTAGTTCAAGCAGAAAAAGTCGGAGGTTAACATCCGCCCCTCTTTCTCCTCCCACCTCCCCTTTGGCGAACCTTCCGATGCCGATGTTCTGTCATTCGCTTAATCGTTCGGCGCGCGCTGGCATGGGAACAAGTAGCCAATCTAAATCAACAAGGCCTTCCCTCGTCTCACCAACCTTCTTTTTTTTTACCGGCCGGTAAAGTAAGCCGCAGAGGCAGTCATCAGGCCACTCAAAAACCTTCCGAGATTTACTACGAACTCTGCCTGGCCGCCTTCTAGAACAAAGAAAAAAGGCGTATGCATGGTTCCTGACGGCAACGCGTGTCAGCGTTTCTTGTCCGCAGTTCGAACCGCAAGACTAATGCTTGCTTTAGAAGACATTTGTCTTTTCTCTCCGTCTGTATCCCTGTCTCTCCTTCTCCACATTGAACTGGGCTTTCGTCGCCAAATCTGTTCTTTCACGACGTGACGCCACAGGTACGTGTGTTGCAATGGCGCAGGGCCCCGTGTTTGACTGTGCCTATTCTTGTCTCTCTGGCTAGACCTCTCGTCATTGTCACGTCTGTCCAGCCATATCCCCTCTTTACTATTACAAGACAAAACCATTGGCCGTTTTTATTGAAGTCCCATATATCTGAGTTCCCCATGTTAACCGCCACATCAACCCCTGGGACACTGTAGTGGCAACAGCAAACGCATCGAGAAAAAAAAAGAGAGCTTCTAGTCCCACGCCATTTCGTATACACACATAAACACGAATGGGCAGCCATTGCCCAACAAAATTGACCCCGTCTAGAAGCTCACTAGTCGCCGTGGCATGGTGGGGAGGCAACGAAGATACCCACATCTTGCAACGCCCACGCCCACGCCTACGCCCTACGACACTTGGTATGTACGTACTAACGACGCCTGGAAGACCCATTTCGAAGGAAGAGAACCTGAGGCTCTGCGGCTTAAGCCAGATAATCCTCAACCTCCGACGTCAATTTCCTTGCATGTCGGAGCGCCGGTTATGTGGGTCCTCCTTCTCCTCCTTCTCCTCCTTCTCCCTCTACTATATGCACATATTCACTTGGCTGTTGCTTCTCCCGTCGGACCCAAAGTGGAGCTTAGTGCAGTGGAGACTTCCCTTTTTTTCGTTACATAGGGCACGTTTTTTTTGGCCGTATTGAAAATCTAGATACAATCAAGTGGTAATTTTTTTTTGGCTCACCTTGCATCTGGGTATCTGGCGCTGTGGATAACGCAGTGTGCGTTGTTGTTGGGGGTTGGGTGGAGATGGTGTGTACATATAGGGGCACGGTTGTGCGTGCGTTGCGTGCGTGCCGCGGATGACGAGGGAGTGATTGCGTGAGTGAGTCTTTGTGTCATTGTGACGGTGTGAAGGAGCGGGTGGGGATATCTGCTTTGTCTGTGTGCTGGCGGCTTTTAGCATGACTATGCTTTGCATGCATGGGCTGGGTGTTTTCTCCCACTGCGTCCGTGGGTAGGGCGGTTGGTTTGGCCATGGCCCTGGAATGTAGCCAAGCCCATCCAGGTTATGCTGTAGAACGTACCAAGTACCGTTGTAGTAGTGAATAGAGCAGGCCCAGCTAAGCCTTGTAGTAGACTGAGCATGCTCCGGCGCCCTCTGTGTATACTGCTATGAGATGTATGTGATGTCTAACACTGCAATGTAATGTGTATTCATCCACTGAAACTTTTCTGTCTCACAGCAAGCAAGCAAGATCGCCATTCCATCACTGTGAGCATCAAACAGCCTCCCCTAACGTGAATACATACATTCGAGCCAAATCTGTATAAAAACAGAAACATCCGTAGTACATTTTGTGTCAGCAATCGTACACTTTGCTCTTCCAATGCTACCACCATCCTATAGCAACCCACTATCTTCCCCCTTTACACACACACACACACACACACACACACACGCGCGC
>JAWDHC010000421.1:0-17922 GCA_036172615.1 Curvularia verruculosa
CCCCCCCGCCCTTCTTTTGGAGCCGCACAGTCGCAACTACACAGCTGTCCTTATCGCATAGACGGCTCTGTCATTGCTGCACACCACAACCAGACACGTTCGGTCATTGTGAACACATTGCCTCTCCTACATCATGTCCGACGATAAGAAGAGCGACGACTACAGAGTCGACATGCCCTCGGGCAAAGAATTTCGTGCGCCTTCGCCGCTGCGCGCATCCACTTCCCACCGCGGCAGTTCCACATCGATAACGGAGAACCCGGTCGCTGCCATTCTGGCCTACTGCGGTTCTTCCATCCTTATGACCGTTACGAACAAATATGTCCTTTCCGGCGTCGACTTTAACCTCCCCTTCTTCCTTCTCGCCGTGCAGGTACGTTGGTTTCCCAGTTTAAGAGATGGTCACTTTTAACACACAGCAGTCCATTGTTTGCGTTGCGGCCATTTCGATTTGCAAAGCCGCTGGTATCATCACCTATCGAGATTTCAACAGCGATGAAGCGAAGAAATGTACGTCTAGAATACCTTGGAGACAGGACTTAGCCTAACAAACATCAGGGTTTCCCATTTCCCTTTTGCTCATCGGCATGATTTACACGAGCACCTGGGCCCTCAAGTTCCTCTCGATCCCCGTTTACACCATTTTCAAGAACCTGACCATTATTCTGATCGCGTACGGAGAGGTCCTTTGGTTTGGTGGTGCGGTTACGCCCATGGCTCTCTTCTCTTTCGGACTGATGGTCTTCAGCTCCGTCATTGCGGCCTGGGCAGACATTCAGCATGCTTTGAGTAGTATGGGTTCGGCTTCAAGCGCATCCACTGATGCCATGTCCACTCTTCACGCTGGTTACCTATGGATGATGTTCAACTGCTTGTGCACGGCTACCTACGTTTTGGGCATGCGCAAGCGCATCAAGCTCACCAACTTCAAGGACTTTGACAGTGAGTTTTTGGTGATTCTAAGTTGCCAATTGTGTGCTAATCCAAACAGCCATGTACTACAACAACCTTCTCACTATCCCGATCCTGCTGGTAGCATCTGTTCTGGTTGAGGATTGGTCCTCCGCGAACATTGAGAAGAACTTCCCTCCTAACCAGCGCAACACCGTCGTCACTGTCATGATTGTGTCTGGTCTCTCTACGGTTTTCATTTCGTACACTTCGGCCTGGGCTGTCCGTGTCACCTCATCTACCACATACTCCATGGTTGGCGCCCTGAACAAGCTTCCTATCGCTCTCAGCGGTCTTGTCTTTTTTGATGCTCCTGTCACCTTTGGCAGCGTCTCCGCTATCTTCGTTGGTTTCATCAGTGGTCTCGTCTATGCGCTAGCCAAGATCCGACAAAACAGCCAGCCTAAGACGATTCTCCCTACCAGCAACATCCCACTTAGCGCCAGCAGCAGGAGCATGCAGGACAGCCTGAAGTCATAAAGATTGTACGAGTCATGCAAGTTGGCGGACGAACACAACCGAACGTGTATGGCATGAAGGAAAATGACTCTCGTTCCTTTATTTCTGTGGCATATTGCAAGGGTTTGAATGCAGAGCAGGTTTTATTCCACTCCCATGTCAACACTTTGACTGAATGGGGTTCTTAGTTTCTTTGGTATTTTCTTGTACCTCTTGTGCCTTCGGGCACATTACCTATAACATTTAACACATTAGATCAGGCTCGGCGTTCCGGATCGAGGCAGCGAGCTATGACGTTCAAGAGAATGGGAGTAAATGAAGAGCGAATGGATGTTTTAGTACTTTACCGAACCATATTTAGACTTTATTCTATTATTTTACTTGTCCTATCAAGGCTTCGTGTCTGACCTTCATCACCTTCAATCCGATTACGTTGCAAAAGAAACAAGAAAAAAAAAGAAGAAACAATCAAAACTTATTCACGAATCTCCCATGCCGTCCCTGTCTCCCTTCCCCACGCCCTAAATCCACGTTCCCCCCCCCCCGCATGATTATTTCTTGTTCCTCCATCAACGTCAATCCTAACCTCCACCTCTCCTCTGTCATTAACTAGATACCTTCCCCCTTCCTCCACCACCTCACTCATCCGACACCCAGACACAGGCTCCTGCCACTCGCCCCTCAACCTTACACAAGCCTTGATCTCAGAACACGGCACAGCCTGCACTAGCTGCCTAACCACCTCGTGGAAACGCATGTCGCCCGCCACCGTCGCATGCAGCGTGTGCGTAGCAGACGGGGCCGAGATACGAACATGCAGCGGCGTCATGTCACATGGCAAAATGAGCACCGACGACGAGGTATGTGTAGCAGGTAGATTAGCAAATGTCTGATGCGCTAGTGTCAGAGTGGTGCGATGGAACGGCGCGATGAGATTTTTATGGTGGTGGTGGTTGTGCTTGTTGAAGAGTTGGGCTTGCGGTTTGTGGTATCTGGTATGCAAGTACTCTTCTGTGTTGGATGGTGATAATGACGCGAGTCTAAAACTCGAATCCGAGTCTGACGACGTATAGTGGTATGTGTCGGAGTCGTCGGAGTCTTGTGACGACTCTGGACCGGGAGAAGAGCTGGACGACAGGTCCGAGTAGAATGCGTGTCCGTGATGTAGGCGATACTGATGGTGGTGGTTGTGGTGGTGGCAGGCGTGCGGCGCCGTGTGCTGGGCGTGACGTCCTCGGGATAAACGTGTCGGAAGCGATGTGCGAGATGTGTCTGGGACATTGTAGTTTGCGTGCGAGAAAGCAGGTGGAATGTGAAGATGATGAAAAGGATGGCTTTCAAATAGGGGGCCAAACATCTTGTAACTAGTTCTTTTTTCTTCTTCTCTGACTATCCAGGGCCTGATCGAGATCAAAGTAAAGGGGAAGGAAAGAGTGTTTGTTTTTTTTGGTTAGATATATACTTCGCAAACTGATGAAGAGAAGAAGAACTGAGCTGTATGTAAAAGGGGGGAATGAGGTTGTCACAGATTCGACATGTGCTAGCAGTTATGCCTAATATCCTTTTCTTCCCGCCCAGGGATCAAGCGCTGTCGTTTGACTTGGGAAACCAAAAGTCAGGACACATACTCGGTGTTACCAAAACTCGGAATCTGAGTGGGTTCGTGTAAGGTACGATAACCGTAGCCTGTAAGCTCTGGGGGCGTGACCCCCATATGTTTGCTTGAGTAGCATGACATTTGCTTGCACGCTTGTGTGTGTGATTGGAGTTTCTGTGGCTCAATCCCTTTCTTACAGAAAAGCGAAGCTTTCATGACGGTAGAGGCAAAGCAAGCCAAATCTCCCTGCTACTCTGTAACATTGACTCGAGCGTGTTACTACATACCACGAAAGGAAATAAGAAAAAAGACACAACCATCAACACCGTTCCTGCACACGCCTAACGAAAGAGAGTGAAGATCCTTCTCCTGACATTCCGAATTTCCAGCAAAGGAAATGCCGTCTTCGGAATCAGAGAGCTCATAAGAAGCTGAGCAGAACTGGCAGTGGTTTTCCAGGCTCTTGCGGTTCGTCATGTCTGTCGTGTGTTTGGCACACTTGTATATCGACTCGCTAAGCCGCCGGTTTGAGCCCGTCTGCTCGGGCGCTTCCGGAACGACAAGGCCTCTACGACTCACCAGCCTTGGCAACGCCACCCTTCTTCTTCTGCTCTACCTTGAGCAACAGGGCACGGTTAATGTAAGGTAGGACACCTCCGAAAGCGATAGTGGCACGGATAAGTGTGTCGAGTTCCTCGTCACCGCGGATGGCAAGTTGTAGGTGGCGTGGCGTGATACGTTTGACCTTGAGATCCTTAGCGGCGTTGCCTGCAAGCTCGAGAACCTCAGCAGTCAAGTATTCGAGAACGGCGGTCAGATAGATGCTAGCTTTGGCGCCAATGCGCGTCTTTTGTCGCGTGAGATTCCGGAGATGACGCTTTATGCGACCGCAGGGGAACTGTAGAGAGGGATTGATGTCAGCGCGCTGGCCCTGTGCGCAAGCTATTGAGACATAGGCGGGGTGCTGTGAGGCGATGACGCGTGTTGGGCAGCTACTTACTTGAAGACCGGCTTTGGCCGAGTGCGATTTTGGGGTCTTGACTTGTGAATCGCCTTTTCCTCCCGTCTTGCCTCCTGTCTTTCCTAAAGCCTTTGTTAGCCCTTGAGAAGTCGTAGGGCGCGCGGCGGGTCAGCGCGTACCTTTGCCGCCGCCAGCCATGTCTGGTGGTTTATCCTGGGTTGATATTGGGATCGATAGTATGTGCGAAAGTGCGCGACCGTCTTGACGGAGATTGTAGGGAGATCGAGTGTGGTGGTGGTTGGCGGGAGGTGGGGTGAATGTGGTAAAGTCTTGCTGTGGGAAGGTTCCAATGTTGTGACAAGGTCGTAGCGTCGAGCGCCTTTGTACCAATCGGGAAGGCTCCACTTGGCATGAACGAAGTAAGGCACCGGTATCTGCTCACCGGACCACGCGCGAAATAGTCGACTGTTTCACTATAGGATGGAAGCTTTCCTGGCTCTTTTGATGATTGGATTTGTCATATCGTTGATTAATCGTGGTGGAGGGGGCGGGTTGCTGGTATAGATGCGCTGCCCAAGGCCATGCCTAGCACAAGGTTAAGCAAAAGAGATATAGATGCAGCATGTATGCACCCAGAATAGAAAATATGAGAACATAACCGGGATTTGACTTGTGAAAAAAAAGAAGGGAACGGGGTTTGGTAAGCCAAGTAAGCGGATTGGAGTCCTGCCAGTGTTTGGTATCGCTCACATTGAAGGCTTGAGTTGGAGGTGCCTTTTTGGTCTGGAGGGGGGCCACACATGGACGAAGGGTGCATTCACCATGTCACAGCAAGTTTCACCTGGGCTCAGATTAGCGACGTGCTCAAATTCAAGATGCAGCAACTCGGGGGAGGGGGAAGAAGCACACAGCGTACGCAGTGCTGAATGACGTAACATGTGACCGCGCAAATGACAAAGATACTGTGTCACGCCATGGCCAAAGGCGATATGGGGGAATAAGAAGAGTAAATAAGGGGCAAAGGCGGATAGAGGGGAACTTACTGGGAATTGTGGGCGTTCTACATTCTGCTATAGGGGAGGGTCAGTAGATACTGGGTGCGAGTTTGGGACAGGCGAGCATCTCTGGGAAAGCAATGTTTGGCTCTTTGAGCCACTCATGGCGTCCATACAGGCCATCAATGGCCCGAAACGGCGTGAGAGGGCATGTTGGAGAGGCGGGCGGTGTGCTCGCACCATGTGATGGAACGGGCCTGGGAACCATAGGGCAGTGCTCGAGACTGTCTGGCTGCTTGCCGTGCTGGTGATAGTGGCCCGTGCGTCAGGGTCCCGCTTCGGCGCTATCAACTGCACGGCACCCTCCCCTGTGCAACGGAATATGTGCACGCTGCAGCAGCCGTGCGATCCAGCTGCTTGAGCGTATCCTCGCCAGAATCCACTACTCATTCCTGCTTACATCTCCAGCGCCTTTCTCGCCCGTTTCCCTCCCCGCCCGCGGCGCTGAGGTCGGAGCCCTGAGGCCAGATTCGTCTGCCAGCGACACGTCGACCGCGCTCTTGCCGACCCCCGACGCCGCATGCCAACTCCAACTCTGACCCTCACAGACTGCGTAGTGCGCCGCCACAGCATCCCCCGTATACATCGGCCATGGCCTGGCAGTCGCCCTCAGCCATGAATGGCAACAGTGCCAACGGCGGCGCTGATGGCAATGCGCCTGTGGGCACAGAGTACACATTGCAGGGTATGCCGTGCTCTTTGGGCGTATAGGGCACCACTGGCGGGACAAGCAGTCGGCTAACCCTTGGGCAGGTGTAATGCGATTTCTCCAACTCGAATGGCACAACCACGAGCGTGCACGCAATGCCTGGGACATTGAGCGCGCAGAAATGAAGGCCAAGATTGCAAAGCAGGAGGGCGAGGTCCGCAGTGCGAAGAAGCTCAACGACCAGCTCAACAAGCACATCCGCATGCTCGAGCAAGCACTCACCAACGAGAGGAAAAAGAAAGCCGACGCCACAGGCGGAGACTCACACCCCGCTTCTGACGACAAGGCAAACTCCAAGGGCAAGAAGAGCGGCGCCGGCTTGACCAAACGTGCGTATACGGCCCCCCATATCACGGCGCATCCCTAATGTACTAACGCTCCCCCCACAGCCCAAAACACCAAGCACAACTCCTTCCTCGACGTTGACTCCGAGTTTCTCGACCAATCCGAGGCCGACCGCGACAATTTGCGAGAGAAGTCGAAGCTCTATCTCACCAAATGTGTCGAAGAAATTACCTATCTGCTCACTCCCCCGCCTCAGCCCCAGCCCCAGCAGGGCATGCAAGCTCTTGCAAACGGTACCGGCTTTATGAATCATGGTGACGCTTCCATGGAAGACATCTACCTCCAACAACATCGCCAAAGGCTGCAATCGCACCTCCCTACTATGCCTGGACCCCTGCCTAACCACCAACCCCCCAGCATACCCGTGACCTCTGAACTACAGGGCCTTGCTGCTCAACACCAGATCCACCATGCTCCGCAGATGGCTCGAGAGCCTTCGCAGCAACAACCCTTGTCCCAAAACCCGAATTTGAACCAAGAACTTCTCGCACAGCAACGCCAACCGCCAAACCCGCAGCACTATTCTTCGGTACCTGAAGAGCAAGTCGAAAAGGTGACACATGCGTTCGACAACGAAGGCCGCCAAATACCAGCACAAGAGGAAGAGGCTCCAGGCTCAGGCCAGCCTGCCGTGCAGGAGAAAGAGTCGGAAGACTGGATTTTTGACCCGGCATCCGAAGCGGCTCAGGAAGGTCCACCAAGGAGACCAGACGTAGAGGAGTTTCCATCCGCGAATAGCATCCCGGCCAAATCACCACCACGACCAGCTAAGCGAGCAAGCAAAGACCATACTAGACGCTTGAGCAGTGACCAGAAGGCCCAACAAGTCGCTGCTCAAGCCGCTGCAAAAGCGGATCCACAGAGTTTCAAAGTCCGATTTGCCCTCCGCGGTCATTTAGACGTTGTACGGTCAGTAATCTTCACTGGAGGTGGCAGTCCTAGTGAACCCGAGATTTGCACAGCAGGTGACGATGGTATGATCAAGAGGTGGATGATACCCGCGAGTTATGCGAGCCAGCATAGCATGAACAACGATCTTGACATTCAGCCCTTCTGGTCACACAGAGGCCATGAAGGTGCTGTGACATGTCTAGCGGCATGCCCGGCTTCTGCTCATTTTGCAACTGGTGGCAGGGTATCTGGCGACGGTTGGATATTCTCAGGTGGCCAAGATGCGACTGTTCGCGTCTGGGAGCGGGGCCGGTCGACCCCAAGGCCACTCTTGAAGGCCACACAGATGCTGTTTGGACCGTGTGCGTTCTGCCTACCACTTGTGGAAACGTCTTTGGAGCCGACTGCAACAAGTATGGTGGTGCAGACAGAGTAATCCTAGCTTCTGGCTCTGCAGATGGAACAATCAAGATTTGGGCCGTCAGCGCACCGCCTCAATTGGTTTCGCCCCAGACTGGATCACGTCGCGGTGTTGGCGGCAGTCGAAGACATTCAGTTACCTCTGGGTCAAACCACCCATCATCCCCACAGCCAAGCATTGCAACCAGCACGCCGTTTCACTACATGCTCATACATACCATTGAGCGCGACACGCATCCTTCACCCACTTGCATCAGCCCTCTGTCTCCCACTGGCGAGAATTTTGTTGTTTCCTTTACTGATGCATCGATACTAGTTTACGACACAAGAACGGGCGAGGAGCTGATTGGTATGGCTAGCAACGAATCCTACGACGGCACACCAGCAACTGGCATCACCTCAGTCGTAACAAGCTCGCAGTATCCCGATAATGCATCTCAAGAGGGAGGCCGAGGTGGTTCGGAGGAAGAGGGAATACACGGTCCGACCGGTTCTAACAGCAGCGGTGGCCTGGAAGGCGTCATCATAAGCGGGCACGAAGACCATCTCATCCGGTTCTTCGATGCTAATTCTGGTAGGATCCCCCAGTCAATCGTCGACGTGCTGTGTCTAACATGAATAACAGGACAATGCACATACAGCATGCTTGCCCATCCTGCGGCCATATCTTCTCTTTCTCTCAGCAAAGACGGCCGCGAAGCCGTTTCTGCTGGTCATGACGCTTCCATCCGTTTCTGGTCGCTTGACAAGCGCATTTGTACACAAGAGATTACAGCACATCGCATCATGCGCGGTGAAGGCGTGTGCAGTGTTGTCTGGAGTCAGGACGGCCGTCTCGTTGTCTCGGCAGGTGGTGATGGCATAGTAAAGGTCTTTGCAAGATAGCCTCTTGTAGACCCTGTAGCTAGGGCTTCATCTCGCATATTGTTGAAGCTCCATCATTTCGTGTGAAATATTGGCATTTTTAGCTGGACATACCCCGGGGGTTTTCAAACCTTTTCAGCATGCTGTACGATGGTTTGGAATTGAATTGGACTGCATGATTGATGGACATGTATAGGCTTCATGGTAATCGTTTTCGTTTTGATGCGCGTGCATCTTGTCCGGTATTTCTCGTGTTCCACCTTGCGAGGGGGGTACGAATTGCATGCTCGGGCGAGTGGTGGAGAAGGGCATGTGTTGGCGCGTTTATGTTGTCTTTTTAAACTCTGTATTATATAGCAGCACAATAATTCGATGCTGCGATGGTATTTCCTGGTAGCGGGTTGTATTGTAGTCTGCATTAAAGGCCATTGACGAAGAGCAGCTGGCCATGAGAGCGTGAAGGCTTGATGTTCCGCAGTGTAGCCTATCCTCGCTGGGGTAACCCGGATGACGCAATTCGCCACGTGCGATTGGGCATTTGAAATTATTCCTCACGGGTTGATGGTGTGCCCAACAAACATCAAAGTCAAGTACAGCTGCACGCTTGAACACAAAGCACCTGGCACAAAAGCTTCTTCTTACCCACTACACTTGACGGCAAAATGAAGGCATACTGGTTCGACAACCAACCTGTAAGCGCTCATGGTGCCGCTCTTCCCGGCCCAAACACATGACTTACATTTCCAGGGTGATCAACGCCTACCTCACGACTCCGGTCGCTCAGTCGACCCCGACTATCTGCAGAAACTGGGTGTCATTTACCATCACGTCCCCGAAGTCGCTGGCGTTGACGAGATTGCTGCATCTCGCAACTACAAGAACAGAGATGAAGTGACCATCAGCCCGGAGAAGATGGGCGACATTTACGAAGAAAAGGTTAAGACGTTCTTTAGCGAGCACCTGCACGAGGATGAGGAGATCCGGTACATTCTGGATGGCGCTGGTTTCTTTGATGTCCGAAGCGAGGGCGATGACTGGGTCCGGATTTGGCTTGAGAAGGGTGATTTGATCATCCTGCCGAGTGGTATCTACCATCGCTTTACTACTGATGAGAACAATGTAAGTCTCACAAATATGAGATTTCTAGGTTCCATGATATGAACAGTGCTGACGTGGCGTTACAGTACACAAAGGCTATGCGACTGTTCAAGGATGAGCCCAAGTGGACGCCACTCAACAGAGGGCAAGAGACGGATGAGAACCGCTATCGAAAAGAGTATTTGAAGCTTAGAGAGACCCTTGCTGCTTAGAGTGCAGTAATGAGATGAACTTGGAAATGATTCTCTGACTTTGCTCGAAATGATGGTTTTGCCGTTCAGCTTGCCTGTTTGTTTGCTCGGGTCTACTCTCCACATTCCGTTCTCGTGTTGACCATGTTCTCTTTATTACCCAACCCCTTTCATCGCCGAGTGTTGAACTTCGGGTGGACGAATGAACATTATTTTTCGGTCTGAGATGACGCGACCTCGGTTAAACATCAAGGCGAAGTACGCAGGGTTTATTTTGTTTAGCACCGTTCAGTCCATGCTACAGAGTTATGCAGCAAGCAATGTAGCAAGTAGGGCGAATCTGCGGATCGGGAACCCCACAGTTCGCTCGATATATGTGGACTTGATTTCTGGGACCCCCCGCATTCGATAGCCGTGGCTTACAGGACCAGTCACTAAGTGTCTTGTACCTGCCCTGGCACGGGCGCATGGGTAGTTATGGTGGCGATGGGGTTAAAAGGAGGCACTCTTGTCGGCGCTTTTTTTTGACTTTAGCACATCCCAAGTATGATCAATCTCTATCTAGGCTTACTAGTCGCTGCGGCGTGGAGCAAGGCCGCCTTTGCGTGAGTATCATTCAAGCACGCGTTACAATTGTTGTAAGCTAACCCCAAGCATAGCTTCGTCGACTATGGCAATGTCTTTCCAATCAAATACTCGCTAGACCAAGATGTAAAAGTAGCCGACCTAGCTTACGACAACACTACTGTGCTAACACTATCGCCCGCACATCCTGTCATTACGCTTGACTACGGCGCGGATGTGGCCGGGTTTCCCTTCTTTATCGTCGCAGAGAACGGAACTTCGACACAGATTGAAGTCAAATACTCGGAATCCTTTGCGGGCATCCAAGGTGTCAATGCTGACGGACCTTGGACTTTTTCAAACGGCCTTGCAAACACATGGCGGGTTGAGACATTCAACATAACGGACGAACACACTGAGAGCTTCTTTGTGCAGGGAGGGCAGCGATGGCAAACAATCCGCCTCCTTACGAACCACTCTTTGGCCCTCGAAAGAATTGGTTTTCGGTCAACCAGTGAGCATAAAGAGGCGAATCAACAGCCCGGTCATATGGAAACCAGCCGGGACCTTTACAACAAGATCTTTGACCTTGGTGGGCGGGCGGTCCAGGTTTCTTGTGTGGACTCCGGTAATGCTCCTTCAACTTGGGAAATAACCAACGAGGGAGCCTACATTCGTGGTCAAGCGACTGCCCAGTCGTCGAGTGGATCTTTACTAAACCCTGCAAACTACACGTTGGAATTTGATACGAAAATTGTAAGAGGCGGAACGGGATGGCGAGTCGCCAGCGCGATTGAACCATTAGGATCCTACTTTGTTCTTACTTCAAACTACCCAGAGCAGAATACTTTTGCCAACACAAACAGGACGCTACTTCCGCCCAACACTGTAAGCTTCAACAGCGGTTGGAGCTTGCTCAACCAGAGTACCCTAGTAACGCCCGCAAATCAGTACTATGTTCTCAACGTATCCGTAGAAGAGAACAAGTGGTATCGTATCACCACGGCTATCCAGGAGGATGGCTACAGCATCAGTCTCAATGGTGAGAAGATTGCGTTTGTTCCACTACCACCACCAAGCACCGAGCATTTCAGTACACCATCCAGATACGAAGGCACGTGGGGATTCGGTGGCTTTCAGGACCAAATCGCCGTTGTGACGAATGTATCAGTCATTGCATCCAACAACACCCTGATTTACAGCAACGATATGAAGTCGACAGATATCTTGGCCGAGTACGCCGTAGCACCGCTCGATCGTTCAGTCTGTCTGGATGGCGGAAAGCGCGACCGTCTCGTCTGGATCGGAGACTTTTACCACACTGTCCGCGTGCTAGGTCAATCTAGTGCACGATGGGACTACATTATCGGCTCGATAGAATACGTTCTGGAATACCAAGAGACTTCTGGGCCTTTTGCTGGCTTTGTTCCCATGTCCGCTAGACTAGGTACGAGACCCGAATACGTTGCTGCGGACCCAGCAGGAGAAGGCTTGGTCGACTACCAAGACCTTTTTCTCGCCGCAATTGGCGAATACTACCGGTACACAGGCGCCTTGGAAAGCTTGAAACCACACTGGGCGAAGATCAAGAAGCTCATTGACGCTCGCATTGCCTATGTGAACCCGGACACCGGCCTCGTTGGTGGAACTGCCCAAGTCCCCAATCCAATCCACTTCCTCGGGCCCGCCAATGGTTCTGCAGTCACGGGTTTATTATCTTTTGCTCTGCAGAAAATCATGCCCGTAGCCCTCGCAATGCAAGACACGCAAACGGCCTCGTTATGCAACACCACGGCAACCGCGCTTCAGAACGGCCTAAACACGCACCTCTGGAACCCCGAACTAGGCACTTACTCGCTCTCTCTCGAATCTCCCGGCAACTTTTCCCTCACCGGCATCGCGTGGTCCATTCTCTCGGGCGCCGCAAACTTGACACAAGCCTCCTCCTCCATCGCCAAGCTCGAAGCCCTACGCTACGGCCCAGGCTACAAAACCATATCTTCCGATGCAGAAACTCCGGAATACCAACTTGCTCCTAACCCCTCTGGTTTCCTCCTCGAAGCCCTTTTCCAAGCGTACCATAAATACGGTACCGAGAGCGGGCACGCTATTTCACATCTCCTCGACGGCTTGTGGGGTGCAATGGTCAAGGACGATGCGTATGCCAGCGGTGCGAGCTGGGAGTACGTGAGACCGGATGGGTCGCCAGGCATCAGTGCGTTTACGAGTCTTGCGCATCCCTGGGGCGCAGCACCTACGTATGTGCTACCGGAGTACCTGCTAGGTGTGCAGGCGCAGACGCCCGGCTACAAGCGGTTTGTAGTCCAGCCGGCCTTGGGCTATCTTGGGCTGAACAGTGTAAAGGGCAGAGTGCCCACGCCGTTTGGCGACATGCAAGTACAGTGGAGTGTTCAAGGCAAGGAGGCGTGTCTTGATGTACAAGCGCCTAGCGGCACCAGTGGCGAGTTGATAGTACCCAAAGGATGGAAGGTGCACGGGAAGGGGCGAGTCGTGGAGCTGTCGGAGGGACATACACAGGTGTTGTTACATGCTGTGTGAGTGTGAGTGTATTCGGTAATATAGATAGCCTAACTCAATATCTCACAATGGCCCAGAATAAAAAAAGAATTTCGAGTGCAAACTGAGCATCACAGGAGAATAGCGCTTTCTACATGAGAAAAACCAGAAGCAAAAGTTTTGTTCTTGCTTAGAATATATGTAGTCAAGCTTTTTAATATTTGTTGTTACCTCTCACACGTATCTCGTGGGACCAAGGTTCGCTGCCGCGTTTTAAACGAGCACAATATGTTTGAACTTTTCGATAGTTAGGTCAAATCCAAATTATGTAACCCAGTGAAGCATAGATTCTGATAGAAGATGAGAAGAAAGTATATATTTCACAATTTGATTACAGCCATAGCAAGAAAACCAAGAACACATTTGATTTCTAAGATACAATCTGGCAGTCTTTCCCAAGGGTGGAGTACACGAATGTAGGCCAAAAAAGAAAGCAAGAAAAAAAAGAAAAAAAAGACTAGAAAGGGGGATACCGGAGTAGAAAAAAAAAACTCGCCTACTCGAAATTGGCAACGCCGCAAGGATTGCATGTCTTTGTTCCCAAGTGACCTTCGACATGAGTTCAAAAAGGGGTAGAATATATAATATAATCAAGGAATGAACTGGTCGAGCCAGAAATAAAAGAGAGCTAACGCCTGTCGCCCCTCGATATTCGGGTCTTCATCCCATGATCCTTCTGTGCTCTCAAGAGCCCAGTTTCGTCTTAAACCATTCCTTATCCAAAACTCCAATACAGGGCGCACTGAAAAGAAATCTGTATCCATGCCTTTGCGAATGCCGAGTTTGTGCTCGGTCTTTACGCCACATAATAAAGTTTCATGGCGCTCAGCACTCTCTTCCTACAGACTGGGCAACTCTGGACCTCTCTTGCGCAAGGAAGACAAGCCACAACATGTCCACAATCGTAAAAGGCAGCCTCGGCATCACCGTCCCAGCAGATCCTACAAAGTCTCTCCGCCTCTTGTGCGTTCTTCCAGTGAGTAACGCCTTCACCAAACTTCTTGTCATTCTGCCATCCACCAACATAGGTGTTGCCGCTCGTTGCCTCGACGTACGTGCCCGTTCCATGTTGCTGGTCGTCAACCCAATCGCCATCATACGTATCGCCGTTCTGGAATGTGTACAGACCGTGGCCATGGCGTTGGTTCAAGCGGAAGGAGCCGTTGAAAATAGCACCAGAGTGGTAAATGAGGGTTCCGTGGCCATGGCGGTAGCCGTTGACGATTTCACCCTTGTAGTATTCGCTTGAGAAATAGTTGTACGTAAAGTGACCATTCAACTTGTGGGGGAAGTTTCGAGCGAAAGAGCGAAACTTCAAGTATGCGTGCGGATCTGCAAAGGCAGCGCGTGCAGCGAGCGCGCTCTTTTGCTCAGCGGTAATGGGCATCCCTGCAATGATGATACTAGTGTTGTGGAGATCGAGCTGGGTAAAAGTGCGGCGATGCTTAAGAGTTCGCACCGTCCCAATGTCCTCTTCTTCCCACATTTCCATCTTCTTCTTCTCTTCGGCTGGAAGTCCGAGCAGAGCAATGACCGTCTCATCGACCCTCTGGGACTTGAAAGTAACATGTGAGCCCCTAGACTCGAGAGTCTGTGTCTCTGGGTTCCAAAACTTTAAGAAGAAATAGATTTCATCTGCAGGTGGCTCTGGTGAAGGAGTCCGCACTGGTGGGGGTGGCTGTATATGCCCAGTGGAAAAGTCCACTGGAGGTGGAGGTGGAGGCGGTGGCGGCAGCCTTTCTTCTTGTGTACCCCCCATTTCAGTGTCACCAGGCATCACGCTTGGGATGACGACGTCGACAGCGGGGGGATCGATTGCAGGGGTTGACTCTACTTCAACCATAGCAGTGTCATCAGCCTGTGCCGCACCTGCAGGTGATGGATCCTGGATTTGTACCATGAGGGGCTCAGAGGGGTCAATCTGAACAGCAGTCGACTCTTCGGGCTCACTCATGGGTGTATCCTCTACTCTTGCAGGTGCTTGAGGTGGTGAGGAACTTGACGGCTGCGTGACAGCAATCACATCGTCTTGAGGTCCTTGATTAGTAGAGGACGAACCTGATTCTTCAGCAGCCAGATCGGGACTGCCAGGTTTTTCTTGTTCTTCTTCTTTGGGCAACTCTGGAAGCTTTTCGTAATCGGTAACATGCACCCATAACCTCCGATACGCGACAGGAGACTCTTCTAGTGTCCACTCTTTAGTATCCGTGTATCGGTCGTAGCTCCCAGCGGAGAACTCAATCTTCCCAGTACCGAGAAGATTGGGTCGGCCCAGCGATCCTCGCATTGGATCCAAGAACCAAAATTTGATTTGTCGCGGATCTTTCACGTCGGGCAGAGTCTCCATTATTTTTGCACGGATGTCTTTGCAACCGTCTTGGACTGACAATGATACGGTATAGATGAGGTCTGAGTTCGCATCTGCCCAGTTCGAATCAAAGGGGTCAAAGAGACCGGGTCCTTCATGTTTGAGAAAAGCGCGAGACTCAATGATTTGGAAATCCAAGGTCTGTGACGACTTCGCTTCTACTTTTGGTTTTGTCTCATCATCACCTTGAGGCACTTTCTGGTCCATAGGTGGTGGTGGCGGTGGCGGCGGCGGCGGCGGCGGTGTAGCAGCTCTGGTGGTCTTTCTGTTCTCCATTTCCAGTTTGATCCATTGCGGCACTTCCCATTGTTCAGACTCGGCGTCTGAGATGAAAGCCGACTGGGACACGTCGTTGCGTACATACATTGCAATGTACGCGACAGGATCATTGCCAACAACCTGTCCTGCTCCAGGCTGGCCCTCATGCAAGTCTACTGCAAGCCGTTTAGGAAGACATCTCACTTGATTCTCGTCTTTGCTGTCAGAATAGCTGTACCAACGAGATCCGGGGCCTTCGGGCCGAATGATTGGCTGATAGACGTAAGATTGCAGGGTTTGCTTGTGCACTACAAGCCCATACAAAGTATACGATGCGCCATTGACAGTTATGTTGTCATCGAGAGTGACTTTATTGAGTAATTTGATGTGGGAACGGGTCTTTGTACTGTCGAATACGTGCCGCTCCAACTCAATGGTCAGCAGCTCAGGCAGGGGCTGCCCAGGAACAGTAAAGCCATCTGCACGGTTCACGGCTTCCTGCATGGTCTCTACACCTACAACGGGTACACGATAACTTGGCACACCGCTCGAGTGGTTGCGCTTGGGTCCACAGATGGCTTGAAGCTTGGCAAGATGGGGGGTGTTCTGAAGCTCCTCTTCGAGCTTTAGACGCAGAACCTCCCATGTCTCGACTACATCTAGTTTGTTGATGCCTTCGTGAATGCCGTACCAATCAAGGGCATCCAGGATGTCATCGAGAGCGACTGCACCAGCTCCCGGATCGACTTGAGTGCGCAACATGTATAGAACTTGCTGGAATGCAGCGACAAGCGGCTTGGGGCGAACCAGAGGTTCCTTGTTAGGATCAGCCACATTTATGCTGTACAAGAGCTGCCGGAAGGGCTTGAAGAGCATCCATGATGCGACCGCTGAAATCATGTTTCCACCAGGCATACTGGCATCTTCTCCTAGCGCAAGGCCTTGCAGTCCAGTCATAGCAAAGCTGTCCCAAGTGTTTTCTCGAATCGGGTGCTCCCACAGGCAACCAGTTTCATCCTTAATCACGCGGATATATGCGGTGAATGCGAGCTTGTCGTCCCGGAGCAATGCCATCCGCTGACCATGCATACGGCGACAGATTTCGAAATAGGGACCATGGAATCGTGTCCAGCCCCAATCTGGAGAGCCACTACAGAAGCGATGGAGTGCATTACGCGAGTAGTTTACTCGAGGTTCAGTTGGATTGTAAAGAACGACGGATATCTGTGCAGCCACGCTGTTACGTTTGGGCACCTTTTTCGACCCGAGAAGTGGAAGAGCAGCGTGCTGGTATTCGACCTGAGGAAATTCTGTGGGTTTTGGTTTGACGACCTCTTCTCGCTGCTCCGATGCAGAGTCTGACACATTGCTGATGTGTTCCGTAGAATCAACAGTCTTCTCTTCCTTGCTCGATTTACTGGTGCCTTGGTTTGAAGTGCCGTTTTCGGTTTCTTCGTTATTCCTTTCCTTTGGATCCATGACGCTCAAGCACTCGAGGTAGACACTGAGATATTCGGAGTCATTCCCCTTAGGATAAAACTTGATCTGCCACTGATGCCCACCAATGGTAACGACGTCGGATTTCATGAGAATCTCTTGATTAGGCTTCTCCTGTGTTCCATTATAGGCATCAATGGTCCAGTGAATACGGCCCGTCTCGCCGGCAGTATACTCGGGATCTTCCAACGGCTTGAAAGCCTCCTTTTCCCAGTGTTCGTGGTCTAGGGCACTGTGTTCGCCTCTCTCTTCGATGTACCTGAGCTCATCTTCGTCGGGAGACGACATGTCCTCTTGGAGCGAGTGCCATGGTGGAAGACCCTCGTCCTCGTCTGAGGAATCGGTATCGGGCTCGGCAGGGGGTGGGGGAGGCGGTGGCTGTATGTTGAGAGGGCGGGTGGTGGGGAGGAGGAGGTACTGAGCCCGGGTCGATGGGTGGAGGGGGAATCATGTTCGCGATGGGGCTATTCTGGCAGCGTGTTAGTATTTCCGGCTACTGAGGCATGAAAGCAAGGCTCAATGGCAGATGTGGCTTACGGTATCGTCTGCAACAGGTGACAGTGGTGTAGCGATAGTGGTGTCCGGTGCTTGGGTAGGTGGGCTGTTGAGTAGCAATGCATCTGGCTCAGCATCCTGTGCCACGTCCATGGCGTCATCGTCTATAGCGGAGATTTCGACGGCGACTGTATTGGTGGAGGCGTCGCGATGAGTGGGGTGGTCTCCATCTTGCATCTCAGCATCGTCCCGGTCGTGGTTTTGGCCGGTAGGCGGCAACGCGTTGGCGGGGGGGCTCATGTCCATATCGGCAGTTGGTTGTGGTTGTGATGGAGGAGAAGAAGCGGACGTGTGGGTATGAAGCAAGTGTGTTTGTGAGCGTGACGGGGTTGAGAGCTGCTGGCTAAAGTGCAGCGGTTGCTCGACGCTGACGCTCATGGTTGGAGGAGGGTAGATGAAAGCGCATGTGAAAGCGAGGCAGGGACGTTTGACGTAGTTGTGTTTGAAGCGACGACACAGGCAGGTGAAGGAGCAAGACGGAGGATTTGTGTGTGTGTGTGAGAGAGAGAGAGAGAGAGAGAGTGTGTGTGTGTGTGAGGCGCGAATATGCGACGCGGCTGCT